>PVHY01005171.1:0-85562 GCA_004024945.1 Uropsilus gracilis | reverse complement strand
CCTTCATCTCATGCTTTGAAAATCCCCACTAATTCAGCCCAAGCAGGGTGCTACGATGAAATGTTCACTGCAAGTTAATAGAGTCTGGTTTGTTTTCCTCTAGGTTATCTGCTCTTCAAAGGCAGCTCTTACATCCTTCGCACTTTCCATAGTACCTGGCTTAACAAATCCTTGTTGAATTTAACTGAACATAGATGACAACGAACATACATTTTTGCAGAAGAGAAAGAATAAAAAAGGAGTGAAGAAAGGAGAGAGGGAAAGAGGTGGGAAGATTGATTCAGTGAGACTCAGCTTTAGACCTATAGGTATTAGGTATAAATAATGTGTTGGGTGAGCAAAAGGAAGAAAAATTGATTTGTACTGGAGAAACAGGGAAAGCTTTATTAAAAAAGGGATTTAAACTAGACCTTGGAGGTATCTCGAAAATGGTTATTATGGGATGGAGGAGGCAAGTATTCAAGGTAATGTGAATGCTGAACAAATGTGAGATGAAAGGTGGGTGCAGGCATGCCACTAGGGGCTGCTGAAACATTGACTTGTAGGAGTGAGGAAGGGGAAGAAGGGAGGGAGTAGCATGTGATTCCAGAGATAGTGACAGATGAGATTAGATTCACAAAATACCAATTTTTTCAAAACTGTAGTGATCATTATTGTTGACTGTCCGAAGGAGCCTCTTCATTGCCGAAGGGCTCTGCTGGGGCAGTAGCCTATACCCACCTTCTTTCCACCCCTGGGGTGACCAAAGCCCTGGGGAAGCTGCTTCTCACCTGGAAATAATGGCACATGCTAACTTTTCCTTCTCTGCTCTCCATTGTATTCTGTGTTATATCCCTTTGAGCTCTGTAACTTTCAGGATATGTTAGCAGTGCTGGGTTTTGTTTCCTCAACCCTTTCTGTGGTGACCTGAGAGCAGTGTGTGTGCCTCACCATTCAGGTGTGTAAACTCTTCATTGAATGGAGACCTTGTTGGCCCTCAGTTTCTGTTAATGTGTCAGTTAAAGAGAATGAGGTCAGCATGGAAAACATGGAAACAAATCTTGGAAAACAGCCTCCAGTGAGGCAAACCCCTGCTGAAGGTGCTGTTGCTTCAGCTGCCCCTTGCAGCTGAGGCCCAGGTTTGTGGTCTAGCCAGCGTCCACACGATTGCATATTGATACCGCAGTCTCCAAATAAATGATGGTCAGACCTCCATCATTCTCCTCCCACAGTGGGTAGAGACTGCAAAATGCTGAGTCAGCTCTAACAGCACTACCTCCTCATCCAGATCCAGTGCCACCTCCACCTAGACTATTTGGAGAATTAATCCTGGGAGCTGTTTCCTTCTTTCTGATAACTGCTTGGGGATTTTCCTGCCATTGGCTGGCAGATGTGCCAACTGGTGAGCATGTGTACAGCTGGTGTTCCACGTTGCCATTTCTCATCACATGTGGTGCTCTTGTACTTGGGGTCAGGTCACATGTATAAATACCTTGCTCTCAAAATTTATTTCCATGATTTTTATTGTTCCTTGTAGTTCATCCTGAGTGTCAGACTTGACTACAGGATCTCATATATGCTGTCCATATATAAGAAGGAATTCGGAGAAAGTAACGAAAATGCTGAAAGCACTGCCAGCGGCTCGCCAGATACCTTACTGCCATCAGGTAGTGACTTCGTGAGAACATCTACCCTTTGTCTTCTGTTATCCCTAAAAATTGACATTCATATTTTAAAATACAGTGAAGTTTCTAGGTGGGACAGAAATGCTGATGGAAATATTCCATGACATGAGGGAACTGAACCAGACGTTCAGTAGCTGGCATAGAGTGGCAGGGAGGCTGTTGGAATAGTTTCTTCAGAATCTTCACACCTCTACAAAGTAGAGGTCCTGTTGATTGTGGCATTTTATAGATGCAAAAAGCAAGGTCAGAGAGGTTGTTACCTGCTCAAGGGGCAGAGATTCCCTCTGAGGTCTGTTCCATTCCAGAGTGTGAATCTTTTCACCATGATGCCATTTTGGTGAGAATTCCAGAGGACCTTTTCTGCCTGGATCAAAGAGCAGCTGTGTGAGATGCAGCCATCAGGAGAAAAGGTGTTTGGTAGGAAACTATCAGCAGAATGGTTTGTCATCATCACAACGTTATCATTAAGAGCTCTCATTCCCAATGCACAGTGGTGTGTGCTTGTAAGCGACAGCTTATGGAGCTCCAGTGGGATCAGAGGGGGTCTGGCGAACTCAGTTTGAATCCTGCCTGGGGCAATACAGTGAGACCTAGTCCCAAAAAATAGCTGAGCGTGGTGGCACGTACCTATAATCCTAGCTACCTGGGAAGCTGAGGCTGGGGATTGCTTGAGTCTGTGGTACCCTGGGCAACATGAGCCTGCGGTTCCATGGGCAAAAATAGCGAAACCTAGTCTCCAAAAAAAGACCTCTCACTTCTGAAGTTCAGACTATAGCTGCCTGATTTCTTCTGTATGTGCACATATACACTTGCATATGTGTTTATTTCACATGGTTATAATCTGGAACTACTTTTCAATTTTCACACCTGATAAGCATAAAAACAAACCCTCTGTCTTTGAGCGTAGGCATGTAGTGACAAAAGAACCTATAATGATGGCGGTAATTTTGTGACCCTAGAGTCACTTGTGAAACAAAGTTCAGGTCCGTTTTTCCAGCTCTATCAGGCCAGTGTGACCAACTAGAAACCTGTCCTATTTATGATTCAGCCAGCTACCAGAGCTCTTTCTCTGGGGAGAAGATTTGAAACCACCTTGAACCACAGCCACTGTGACATGGTCGGGACCTTCCTCCTCTTTGTCCATCAGTTTGACAGGGAAGGCACAGTGACTAAGCATGTAGTTGAAATGGAGGCTGTGCCAGATGCCTGACTCTTGGCTCCTCCATGCCCCTAGCAAGGAACGAGCTTCTGGAGCTGAGTCCTTTCCCCGGGGGAGAAGTCACTTCTGCCACATTTGCCATTGGGTGTTCTAATGCTTCCCAGAAGTGTGGAGCCCCCACAGGCTGTTTCCAGGAATGATAAGGCAGAATCAGAAAGTCTTGCTGGTGGTTGCACTGACAGCATAAAAATTACTGGCTCACTGAAGTCAGCTTCTGAAATGCTAGCCCTAAATGCCAGGAAGCACTGGGGTGGGGGGAGTGGGGGAGTGGGGGAGTGGAGTTTGAGGCACCCCCAGAAAACCACTAGTCTCTCTTCCACCTTCTTTCTTATTGTTTGAATTCTTAAGAGACACTGTCCTGGGGACACATCCTTTTTTTTTTTAATCTTCTGTTTTCTTTGGAGATGAGAAATAAATTGTTTATTGTTTACACAGGTTGTCTTCAGAAGTTTATGTAGGGTTCATTGAGGACTCTAGAAGTCTGCTTAGGTAAAAAGACCATGTTGATTGGAAGTATCATATACTAGCTCTGTAAACATATTCTGATTCTCTAAAAAATTTACTTTTCTGTCCTCCCACTTAAAGCACGTGCACGTTGTATTCAAGGACCATGATGATGGTTCTTGGATAATGTGGTGCAGAGAGACTTATGAAATTATACCCAAGGGGAATTATACCCAAGGGGAAAGATAAAATACTATACAAAAATGAACAATGATATAAGAATATTTTAAAAAATCACTATAAAAATAACGTACATGTATGTGCACATGCACACAATGTATTTTATACATATAGATGAGATAACTTTCTAAGCAGTGATTTTCTGACTTTGTAATTTATCTTTAACTGTCTGGCCACATACTAAACATGTAAACATCAATTTAAAGCTCTGATTTGTGGAACTGCATTATGATGTTTAATTGTTCCTTGATTTTGGGTGTCATAAGGAAACTGAAACACACTATTATTAATATAAATATTGTGAATGCTAATTAGGATTAGATAAATATTGGATTTTGCCATTTATTTTTGCAGCTATTGTTCCTGATATAGATGAAATTGCAGCTCAGGCGGAAACTATGTTTGCTGGAAGGTAGTGTAACATGTTTTTTCTTGTAAATAAGATTTTACTTTGAATTTTATTGATAGTTACTGTTCACTTTCCTATATTTGCCTTTTTCATATTTTAATTACTACTTTGTTGCGGTTACTATGTTTACAATACTGTATATGATGGGATATTGTATATGATAGGACACTGTATATGATATTGTATCAATGCTGTATATGCTATATGTGTTGTGATCACACTGAACTCACTGTGGTGCCCATAGTACATCTGCCCCCCTCCTCACTCTGCTCTTCCCCTTGAGACCCCCCTCTAGTAGCCTCAATTCTATAGTCAGTATTCTAGGGTGTGTTATCTGTTTATTTTTAGATTCTCTATGTTAGCAACTCAATTTCTGTTAGAAATTAAAGTTGTTAGTTTACTGTAGGGAAGAAAGTGAAACTTCTATAGGTCAGGTAACAAAAAGGGTGGGATGAAATCAATGTATTGAACTCTTCCCTCCTTTTCTTTCTTCAAATAATGGCAGTACATGAATGCCCTTTATTCCTCGAGTACAAACATCACAGTATCTTGCAAAACATTGTTGCAAGAAATGTGAATCCAAGAAATGTGAGACAAGAAACTCAATGCTTTTAGCATTATCATTAACTATATGTAAGAAAAAAAAAGCCATTTTCTGGCCATTGGAAATACCCGTGATTAAAGAAAAAAAATGCTTCTGGCAGGACTCCCCTCGCTTGCTCCCAGAACCCCTGCCATCTATTGTCTCTGAATTGTTTCTTTTTCAGAAATAAACTAACAGAAGTTAAAAAAAAAGTGTAGTGTCTATGCTACAAATGATTGAGTTGGTAGCTTTCATTTTTATTACAGATTTTTCATGAGAACCTTCAAAGAACTTCTCAGCCTTTTGCTGTATCTTTCTTAGTTAGAAAGACAAATAAGAGTGGTGATGAAGGGAACCAAAGGGGATTTTTTTTCTCTAGTGAGCATTTGGCTCCACTTTGTTTTTGGACTGTTTTGCTAGTTTTTGTCATCTTGTTACATTTTCCTGTTCAAGCATTAGTTTAGTTCTGAGAACAGAACGAATTGATGTCCATTTATTATTTTAAAATGAACATCGTACAGTTTTTCCTGTTAAATCTTATGCAAAGCTACCTTTGCAATGGCTGTGTGTGTGTTATGCATTTGTGTGTGTGTGTATGTGTGCATCCACACAAGTGACTCAGCGTTTGTGGGTGTGTGTATGTGTGTGTGCTCTGTCCTTCCCAGACTTTTCCCATGCCATGCTGCCATGTCCAGTACTCTAAGTTCTGGGGAAAATCAGTTGCCAGCCTGTTTCTTTAGTGACAGCTTTGGATTGATGCGGATGGTTATCTTTCATCTGATCACGTCTTCGGACTTTTCCAAAGCCAGAGCCAGTGGTCCCCCTGGGCGGGGGGGGGGGGGGGGTCCCAGCTCTCCTCAGGCTTCTGCAAACTAGGACAGCTGCTTGCCCTGTTAGCATGGACAGACATAACTTTGTGCTTATTTCCTCATCAGCTATATTCACTTTCCAATTTAGAAATAAAAGTGATACAACTCCAGGAACATAGATATAATCTTAGGCAGTTATGAGCAGGTTTCATGTAAATATTAGCTGCTTTAGAATTTTTTTTTTCCATTTCTAAAGAAAGGAAAAAACTCCGGTTCAACTGGATGATGAAGGAGGCAGGACATTCTTGAGGGTCCTCATCCATCTCATCATGCATGACTATCCACCTCTGCTGTCAGGGGCCCTGCAGCTGCTCTTCAAACACTTCAGCCAGCGGGCAGAGGTCCTGCAGGCATTTAAGCAGGTAAGATGATGGGGCCTTTGGTGTCCTGAGGTGGGTGCTCTGCAGATGCACTTTGTGGCTTCCTCATGGCGCAATTAATGAGGCAGTGTGATTTTTTCTGGGACAGTTTCTGTTTTTAAAGATACCTATGGTTTCTTTGTCCAATGCCTAGGCATGATAGGTGTAAGCAAGAGTTTTCTGCAGGTGAACTTCAGTTAGTACGTTAATGTAAATAACAGATGCTGAGCTCTAGGAAGCACAGGAGATAAGGCAGCACTAAGGAATTTATTGCCACTGCTGTTCTCTTGACCCCCAGTTTTACTGACAAATTTGGGTGGGTCAAACAATAGCACTGAAATAAATGTCTTGTGATTGAAAAAAATGTATGACTCTGAAAGTAAGGAATTGTGATGGAAATCATCTTTTCCCATTTTTTTTAACAATTAACATTTCTTTTTCCAATTAATCATTTTCATCTTTGAATGACATCAGTGTTGAGATTACTAATGAATTCTTAACAAAATGCTTACATGCGTTTCTCTGATATTTGTTTTCTTTATTAAACATTGATCTTCATTAGGAACTTGACAAAACTATGTTTAAAAATATGAAATAAGAGCAGTTACATAGATATGATTGTATTTGTTATATTTATATATGAAATACATAAAATTTTTAATAAATTAGAAGTTTATGTCAGTGAACTTCAATATCTCCTTTCACTCATTTTAAGTTTTACCACTTTCACACCAGTAGACTAAGCCTCAGGAGGTGTCTTTTATTTTAAATAATGCTTAGAAAAGCTGTACTGTCTCACTTTTGAAAAAAAGTCTTTATACCATGTTAATATATTGTAGAGTGCACAGATACTTCCAGGTACCTTTTAATGGACAATCTGCGTCTAAACTCATCTGAATAATCATAAGTAGTACTGAAATATTAAATCTCACTAAGGGAGAGATACATTAGAAGACTTGGGATTTTAGATATAAATGATATGTGAATAAACACAGTTCCATAAATAAGTTTATGGTTTGTAATTCTTGTTTCCAGGTGCAACTGCTGGTGTCCAATCAGGATGTGGATAACTACAAGCAAATCAAGGCTGATCTAGACCAGCTCCGACTGACTGTAGAAAAATCCGAGTTGTGGGTTGAAAAGAGCAGCAGTTACGAGAATGGAGAAATGGGGGAAAGTCAAGTGAAAGGTGGAGAAGAGCCAATGGAGGTTTGTTTTTAGGTTCTATTTTGAAATAAATTACTGAATTACAATGTTTTTTAAATCGTATGCTGTCCAGTCAGAATTGTTCAAAAGCAAAAATTTTATTCTGAGTAACAGAACATAAACCTTTTAACTTGCCGTGTCAGTCAATTCCATGTTTGTATGTTAATTCTGGTCAACAGCTACCATTTCTTATCTGTCTCCTTTCTTCACTCTTTGTTCTTTCCCTTGTGATCCTGGAATGAGGCTCACAGGAGGGAGATGCAGAAAAATAGAATGGGTCCTGAGACTAGATCTGTGAAAAAAGGGGCACTTTTGTTGGCACTATCCTTTGTGGAAGAAATAATTCCTTTTGTGATTTCCTATCCCTGTACACTATACCAGATATATAAACAGAAGACATTATGCTTTATTGCCAACACAAAATTACCAAAACTCTGTGTTTGCTCTAAGGAGTGATGAGATGGTGATTCTAAGTCCTTTGCTGCATTGGTTTTCATTTAGTGAAATTTTGCATTTCACTAATTATGTATAACTACTTTAGAAAATTTAAACAACACTTTAGCATTAATTAGATGACATAATTGATAATGTATTGGTTTTCTTAGATTCTTCTTTAGTAATGCTTTTAGTTGTTTCTTTAACCTGCAAGATTTTAAGCTATTTAGAGGGGTACTGACCCCCCCCCCCAGGTTTTGTCTATGTTGGAATACCAAATTATTTTGCAGTGGAAGGTAGTGGCAGAGTGGGTGATAACTAGGGATCATCAAAGTTTTGAGAAGTTCCCAAGGGACATTAGTTGGGGGCAGTTTCTGCTTCCTACTTGTCTCAGTACTAATTACAACTAATCTGCACAGAATTTTGGAGTTAATCTCTTTTTGTGATTTTTTGTGATTATATAATGTAAGTAAGTAAGCACTTTTTGTGATTATATAATGTAAGTAAGTAGAATGTAGAATTTTTACTCCATAAAGTTTTGATCTATTGACTAGCTTTAGTTTAAGTAAACTTCTTCCATAATAGTCTTAAGAAATAAAATGTAATATTTATTTAGCATTTACCATACTCCAAGTCTTAAGGCAAACATTTTCATGTATGGTATCTTTATTTACATGTTACAACAAACTTTGGAAATAGTTATAAAGATCCCATTCTCAAGGATGGACCATTGGAGGCAGAAAATCTAGGATTTGCCAATTACTCTCTGTGACTCAAAGGAGATTTCAACTCAGGTGTTTTTGATAAGTCCCAGGCTCCTTAATGCAGGATTGCACTTCCTCATAGAATATTTCAAGACATCAAGAGATGCATTATGTTTTCACAAGGTGAGGATAATGCTTCCTTTTGAAAATACATTTTCCATAGATATGCTAGCGAATAAAATATTTTGTTTCTTCTTTCAGAAGATTTTATTTGAAAATTATCATAGCCTAACACCACAGGAAAATACTTCGTGCTTTTTGTGAATATTTGTAAAAATAAACCACCAGCCAGTATAGGTGGGATGTCTTGGGAAGTGTGTTGTTTGTAAGTCTACACTTGAAGTTCTAACCTCCTGAGGACCATGGAGAAAGAGCCTCTATCATAGTATAAAGATCCTGGCATCTTTCTAGCAGTATAATAAATATTTATGTATCAAAGAATGTGAATGAGTGGTCTGACTGAGAGGTATCAGTGCATTACATATGGGTTACAAAGCTCTCTTCCTATGGACTTCGGGCTAATATGGGAGTTATTTATTTGTAGAGTTCAGAATTCATCAGTTGGGAAATGATAATTTTAAATACTTCAGGTGGGAACTGATTTTATACAAGGAATTGAATTTTGGGAAAGTCTGAAGGAGCACAACTTGAAAACTGCTCCTGGCACTATTGATTTCAAGGTTAATTGCAGTTCTAGTTTAGTGATCAAGGTGTTGTTTTGACTAATGCTACCGCATTGACCCACAGTCTTAAAACATGTGACTAGATGAAGGAGCACTCATATTTCCTTGGATTTTAGTCTCAGCCCTCACAGCTCCAAGGATGGTTGCAAGTTGGATAGGTTTTTAAAAACATGGGTTTTGGAGTCAGACATTCCTACTACTGTGTGTATGTGTCAATATAACAACTATTTTTATCTCTAAGCTTTATTTTTATTGCCTTTTCAGTGGACAAAACAACAGTACTGACCTCCCTGGATGGTTGGTTAATAGGGTTTCAGGAGGATCAAGGTTATAGTATTTATCAAGTCAAGAAGTCAGACTTTAGTTTACAGTAATTTGTTGTCTCAACATGCTTTCATGAACCAGGAGGCTTTATTTTCAGGTAGATTTTTCTCAGGGGTGCTTCTTGGTAGTAATGTCCTAGGCATCACTCCCTGGTCCACCAGGAAGCCATGTTTATGGTTTTTTGACATGGACTCTTCTCCAGGTGTCCTTTAGTAGATTCTACTGCATGAATCTAGGACCAGACAGGGCTATGTGCTTAACTCTAGTCTGACAGATTAGAGATTGGACTGAAAGCTTCCCCTCAAGCTGAGTGACAGGGAAGGATAGAAAGCAGAACATAATTGGAAACTGCTGGCAAGGAGTGGAGAAATGACATTGGTTTGCAATCAAGAATGTCTCCCAAAGTCTGCAGCTAGTAGATGTTTGTTAAAATGGTTGTCTTTAAGTGCAATATATTGAGGATTTTACTGTGGTGTATGTAGAAAGATGAAATCTTGGCATTAAGATACCATAGGGTATGAAGTCTAGTTCCTGTCTGAAACTTGTATTGTCTCTAAATAGCTCACCTAAATCAAGTAGTCCTTGAAACAAACTTCTCTAATGGGAAATTCATCACTTCTGGAAGCTGCATATTCTATTGAAATTCATGTAAAAATTAAGGATAATAAGAATATTAGTGAGATGTCCCTGTGATGCTTCCTTGTATCCCAGACATAACCACTACAGTGAGTTTTCTTTGTTAATTTTCTGACTTTTCTTAATGATGTTACCGCACATGTCAGTTTTTCTAAAGTGAAAGAAATAAATGAACACAGACAAATTCATTTAGTCTGGTCAAGGTACATCCACCCCATCCCCCAATACTTGTTGATGTGTAGATGGAATTCATTTATTTCCTCTGACATCATTGCGTTGTGGCTGTTTGTCTAGGTAATTGCTGGTGGACACTTTGGCTCTGTACAATGGTTCTAGTGTTTAGAAAGAACCTTTGCTACTGAAAGCAGTGGTGCTAGAAAATTCATGATTCTCAGCTGATGCACATCTTCAGAGATGTAGAAGGATATATATTTAGGAGTAAAACACCTGTATGTTCAGTTTACCCAGGATGCTGGTTGTTTAAAGACCAGGGGACACCCCTCCAGCTTGGTGGGGATTCCTGTAGCTCTCTGCATTCCTGATTGCTAGTTGGCTCACTTTTAATTTTTTGATAATTGGGTGTGTTTGCTACATTCTTGCTGTTGTGATTTTCATTTACTTATGAGGTTGGGAATGTTTTTTGGTCATTTCACATCCTCCCCTTGTTTGGCTGAAAGCTGAGTTCTATATAGTTAGGCACTTAAAGCCTACCAATTCATATTGATCTTTTATTTCTTTTATTGAATCTAATATTTTCATGTAATTTTCACTTTATTTCTTGCTTCGGTAAGATTTTCCAAATGTACAAGTGGTGATAATGGGCATCCTTGTCTTCTGATTTTAAGGGGAATGATCTTAATATTCTATTATTGAGCCTCATGTTGTAATTTTTTGGGTAGATTCTCTTTATTAATTGAGGAAAGTCCATTATAATCCTAGTTTGTTTTACTTTTATACCATCTATGTTTATTAACTTACAGTTTTATGATATTTATGTATTTTGATAAATACTGTTTTATCTCAATTACTATTTTTTAACCTTAATCTGCTCATCTGAATAATATGAATAATAAATAGAGCTTCTGACATAGTAATGTTGTAGTCTAGAACAAATATATATTTTTCCTACTTTTGGAAATAATTTTTTTTTATTAAGGTGATGTTGGTTTACAACTGTCTTTGATTCAGAAATATCGCCTCCCATCTCTCCAGGTGTTTGTCACAAATGGAGTAAATGTATCCTGGGGATATTTTTTTACATTGCTAGATTCAGTTTGCTAATACTGGTATCATCTATATTTTCAGTAAGAGTGGCCTGTAATTTTCCTGTTTTATACAGTCCCTGTCAATTGTTGATAAAAGGTTAGACTAATCCCATAATAAGATGAGTAGCAAAATGTACTCTTTCTGTAAGAATGAAATGATATGTTCCGTGAACTTTTGGTAAAACTTATCCACTAGGCTCTTGTACTTAGTTGGTGGGAAGAGTTAACTACTGATTGCATTTCTTGAGTGGTTTTACCTTTATTCATATTTTTAATTTTGGATCAATTTGTTTAGAATTTTTTATCCATATGCTTATTTTTGAGTTGACTGGCATAACTATCTTTTTAAATTTCTGCTTTTTGTAGCTTGTACTCCCATTTCATTCTTGATGTGTTTCTTCTGTCTCCCTTCTTTTCTCTACTTCAAATCTGAGCAGACTCCTTTTTTAGAGAACCTATTTTTGACTCCGTGGATTGTCTGGATTTGTTTGCTACTAATGGCATTTTATTTTTTCTTTTCCTTTTTTTGAGACCAGGTCTCGCTATTTTTGCCTGTGGATCTGCAGGCTCATGTTGCCTGGGGTACCAAAGACTCAAGCAATCCCCAGCCTCAGCTTCCCAGGTAGCTGGGATCACAGGTGCGTGCCACCACACCCAGCTATTTTTTTGGGACTAGGTTTTGCTACGTGCCCCCCGCGGCACTCGAACCGTGATCCCTGGCCCCAGCCATGGCTTCCTAGGGTGCCACTTTTACAGGCATGCACCACCATGCCCAGCCTGGCATTTATTGTTTCATCTTTTGTGTTGACAAACTTTTGTGTTGACAGACTTTGAAAATAATTAATGGCATAATTTCCCTTTAAGGAGCGGCTTTCTACACATTTGGATAAACTGTTGTGTACATATTATTATTTAATATTAGATATTCAAGCATTATGATTACAATTTCTTCTTTGGCCCATAATTACATGAAAGTAAGTTTTAAAACTTCCAGATACAGAGGTAAAATCTATCCATTATTTTTTGTTATTGAATTCTTAGTGTGGGGCAAGAGAATGTGTTTGACAATCTAATTTCTCCAAAATTTGTTGACACTTACTGGCCTATTATAACAATCTAGTTTTAAAGGTTCCATGTGGACTTGAAGCAGTGTGAATGAATGTAGGGTTTTCTATATATGACTCTTAAATCAAGCTTAATTGTGTTTTATCACCTAACTACTTAAAAATATTTTTGATTTTTTGATATAATTAGTGATAGGGAAAATTTTAAGTTTATTTCATTAGATGCCTATAAATTTAAAATTACTGTTTTCAACAGGAACAAAAATCTTTTATCAGTTGAGCATTATTCCCCCCATTCTGCCTCTGTCTCACTTCTGCTCCCACTGCTGCTGTCGGGGGCTCTGTTACCCGATGGGCAGGTGATGATTCTGGAAGTCCTCTTCAATGCCTACATATTTATTCATTTCCTTTTAGTAATTTATTAGTGGGGACTCCGGGCTGAACTTAAACAATGTTTTTGACTCAACCGAGTCTCTCCTCAGCTGTGTTCAATTTGCAGTTCACCTACTGCCTTTAAATTTCAGCTGTTTACTGTTCACATGTGAAATTAGCTTTTACTTTCAAGTCTGCAGGGTCATTTTGAACTGTCTTTTGTTGTCCCCTAATTTAGCAATCCCATCTTACTATCATTAAGCCTGTCTGTCATAATTACACAATCCAACCTATTTAGAAGTTTAAGTCTCGTTTGGTTTTTAGTTCTGGGAATCTTTGGTTATGAATGCCTTCTTTGAGACCAGCTTTAGGTTTAGCAAAAGATAGTACAAAAGTACAGGGAGTTTCCATGTATTATCTCCTCTTCTCGTTCTCCTGTGCTGATAACCCAGTGTGGTAGTGGGACACATATGTTAAGCTGTTGAGCTGGTCTTATCCCATCAGTATTCATCAGAGTCCATAGTTTATCTTGTGCTGCAGAGTTTTGTGTTTTTTGACGGGTGCATGTTACATAGTCACTGTTGCCGTATACTGTAGAGTAAGTTTCACTGCCCTAAAATCCTCCTAGCTCCACTTATTTATCTCTTCCTTGTGAATCCCTGATCCCTTGATGAACCTGTCATACTCCATTGTCTGACTGTGCCATTTGTCCATCCCGCCTATCGAAGGCCATCATCTTAGGTGCTTCCTGTTTGGGGCCATTATGAATAAAGCAGTTGTAAATGTTTCAGTATAGTTCTTTTAAATTATTACTAATGAAATTTTTCTTGAATCGTTGAAATCCCCATAGTTCTGCCACTGTGTCACCTGTGAATCACTATATTCCCTTGTATTCATCCCTCCCTTGTTTTGCTCCCCTACCCCTCTTTTGCTATATGCGATACTTTTTATGACCAGTGTGCTAGTTTTGATGTTTTCTTAACCTTTTGTTTGGCTTCTCTATATTGCACATGCACATGAAACCATTCGGTTTTTAGTTCATAACTGTTTGACCTCTGACTTGGAAATTGAAAGTATTTTCCTCCTTAGACTGCTTGTCAGTGTGTCAGCCTGTTGCCAGGAGGTACTGCTGGCCTCGCCACCTGACTTCCTTCCCTCACACCTGTCTGAAACCAGGGGCCTAGGGGTTAGCTTCCCAGACTTAATTCTGGGTCAGTACGGACTTGGCCTGAGGGTTGCAGAGCTTGTTTTTTCCCTTTGCCGTTAGGGAAGCTTCTCCTGGTGCTTTCCTCTCTGGTCTCAGGTTATTTTTTCCCTTTAGGCACAAAGCATGGGGTTGCCTTTGTTTTCTGTGAGCCCAGAAATGTACTTGAAGTAGGCGTCATGTCCAGGTTCTACTTGTTTGCAATAGGCGGGCCCTTTGCTGTTTTAGTCTGCTCTAACTGCTGAAGTATTAGGCAGAGTGTTACTTATTTAGTGACTTTAAAAGCTTTTATTATGAATCCAGTTTCTCTGCATGTGGAATTCCCTGAGGCTTGTGTTTAATGCACATTTTCCTTTGCATTTTGCCCTTTGGGATGCCACATTCAGTACCCCTATTCCACAAAGTGCTTGCCTTGAAACTTTGAATGTCTCTCTATATCATTAGGGAATACTAGTCTCAAATCTTGAGTGGAAGTGAACTTGTGTTGGTATTTAGGATCAAGTCAGGGCAAATACCAGGCACCTCTTTGGTCTTTGGGGGTCATGTCCTGCCTTGGTTCTGTCATTGGGCATCTCTGTGAGGTGTCCTGGGTGTCTGGCAGGGTCTCTGAGCAGAATCTCCATCTCTTTTCTTACCCCATCTCTGACTGCTCTCTGCTGGTCTGTGTGTGAGACATATTGAAGACTTAGTTAATCAACTGTGAACAGAGCCCACTGGCCAATAATGAATCCAGTCCTTGATTATCACTTGGAAATGTATGACTTTCTAGCCTCCATGTGCTTCCCTCTCTTTACTAAGAAGGGATACGTGTTCATTTTTTCTGTTGTGTCTATGTGGGTGTCCTTAGAGGGGGTACTCTGTGTGGGTAGTTGTCATTTTCTCTATTTGACAGTTCCCAAGAGTAGTCTTCTTCTCTGTGTCTCATATCCATGTGTCCCTTCTTGTCATGTCTGTTTACACATGCCAAGTTCCAGACACTGTGAACCAACAGCAGCTGTCTCCTCTACTTGACTGTTGTAGGTCTCCAGAACACAGTCTTTCTTGTGGACATTATATTAACTCTTTCCCTTTACCATCATGCCTACTTGTTGTTATATACACTTGGACTCATTTCCCTTCTTAAAGTTTTATATTGTCAGTCAGACCTAGCATTTGAGGCCTGATCTAGTTCTGGAGGAGTGAGCACACAAGGGGGCCCTCAGGAACACCGTTTCAGAGACATGTGCATACCAAACTGAAGGGAGAGGCTGGTGAGGCCTGACCATGGGAAGCAGAAACTGCTGTTTTGAAGGACCAGGAGGCTTCAGTTAGCCAATGGATTCAAGATTAATTGGCAGAGAAGCGGAGTTCCATAAGAAGTGATTTGTGTTTGAAGTGAGTGGAAATTGGGGCCTTGATGATTCTGGGGTAGGGATTTGACTAGACAACCTTGGCAGTTTCCAGGAGGCATAATCCAGGAGGGTTCAGCAGAGTAAGAGTGTAGCAGTAGGAGCCCCTTGCCTATATTCAGGTGTGAGGTTACATAAGCATGAACTTAGAAGGTGTGACATGTAGACCAGCAGGTGGCTTGGGCAGTGGGAGAAGGGCACATTTTTTAGTAGGTTCTTATAAGGGAGAGGGAGTGAGAAACTAAGAAGCTGTGACTTGTACTTAGCCCAGTAACTGATACTGTGATGAGCCAGGTGCCCAAGGTAGTGATGAGTTACCGTTACTGGATGAAATCTATCATAGCGTTGATGGAAATGGCCAGTAGCAGGCAGCAGGCACTCTCAGTGGCATCCAAACAATGGCCCTTTATTATTTGGAAATCTTTACAAAGGCTCCAGACACGGGGCAGTTGGCATTGTTTTAAAACAGTTCTTAATGGTCTAACTTTGTGCCTGTTTAGATGTCCGAGGACCGGATGTCACTAATGTCAGTGTTTATTTTAGTGGTGAAAAATGTTTCCAGTAACATACAAGTGTCCCTTTCTCACTGGTAAATTCTGTATCTTCTGACCAATAAATGCGAAATGATAAGCCATCTGCTGAGACCGACAAATACCAGTGTATACTCCAAAGTGATCCCATCACTATCATTAATCTCTACACATATGGAGGAGAGCAGGATGGGTTTGGTTCCCATGAGTGCATTCTTTCCCTCCCACCCAGGATTACCCAGTTCCATTGTATTTTACAGTGTTTCCATTTACTAAACTTACCTTTACCACTGCTGAAAACTTGGTGTGTAACAAGTTGGTAATATCAGTAGAAACTACTGCTAACTCATCATGTTTGAACATATCTTGACTTCTAAATGTAGAGGGGGGGGAGGGCTTAACTCCAGAAACCACATCCAGGTGGGTGAGACCAGGATTGCCCTTTGTGTTACCCACCTCTTTACTAAGGGAAGCAGGTGACTCAGGCATCTAGGGACTTCTAAGAGAAGTGCCTGCTGGTGTTTTTTAGTTGGGCTGTTAATTTTTCTTCACAGTGATTTTGCTTTTGTAACTCTATGTGTGTTTGTCTCTGCACTCATCCACCTGCCAGGACAGAAGTTTAAGCCATCTATTGACATTTTACTTCAAGGATTGTTTCTCATTCTTAGGTTTTCTAGTTTGTTTTTTTTCGAATGCATCCTTCAGGGTTCATTTCTGCTTGTTCATTGTGTATATATATATATATATATATATATATATATACACACACACACACATACACACACACATATATATATATATATGCATATATATACACATATATATTTTTTCCTGTTAATGGATGCATGGTGTAAGGAGCAGGAGGAAATGAGAGTTGTCCTTGGGTCTTACCTTGGGTTTTCTGGACAACACACTGGTCATTCAGTCTGGAGGGGTGACATTGGAGCATTGCTTTCTCTTCTGAGAAGCTGCTGTACAGTGGTTCAGTTCCTCCTGGAACCCATGGCTTCTGCTTCTGTGCAGGAGTGATATGATACCTCATGTTCCTCATTAAATCCTTTGCACACAGATACCTAAATCCAGTCTGCCTAGAACCCAAGGACTGTTTGTGCCTTCATTGACAGATTGGTCACACACTTTCCCATTAAGGAATTATTGCATGCTGTAACTAGAAACTCAAGACCCCCACTGCTATTGTGCATGGCATGGTGAAAGGAGAACAACCCAGGCCTGTCTTCTCTTGCTAACAGGTGACCTGTGGTTTCCTCTTTCCCAGTCAAACTGTCCTCTACCATCTCAGTGACTCACAGATCACTGTGAGCATTGAGGGCTTGAGAGATGTTGCTCCTCACTGTCCCACTGTGGTCATTGTAAACAGTTGTTTCAAAATCCTTTCAGAAGATTTCTTTGTGGCTTGCATTCTACTGGGTTGATAGACTCCCAGTGTTGAGCCCTTTGTTGTTTTCTTTGGCATTAACATTCCTCATAGGTATTTGGTTTTAGTCTCTCAGGGTACCAAAATTGACACCAGACTCACCGATGGTCCAAATTAGCTTAACAGGCGGGGTCAGAGAAGTAGATCAGAGTGACTTCAGAGACTCGGCAGAGCCCCAGATGACTTCCTAAATGATTGGCTCAGGATGTTAGTCTTACGTGGGATGGAGACCCTGCATCCCCACAGTGAGGGTGTCATTCAGTTACCTGGAGGAAGTCACGTTTATTTGGAAGAGTTCCTCTTACTCATATGTCAATCAGGTATAAAAGGCTGGTGATTAGAGTTACCCCATGTTCTGGAGGGAGGTGGGAAGGGAAGAAGGCCTTTGAGGGGAGGATGGTTGGTAAGTGATACCACTGAGTTCAGTTGAATCAGGCAATAGAAGGAGAAGCTTGGGACACAGGTGGTGGGCGGAATGCCCTGTAGTCTTGCTGACTTGACAGATTTGCTGAGGAAGGTCCTCCTTTTACTTGAGTGGAGTGGGAACAACCAACAGAAAGGCGCTGAGCTGTTTTAGTTATGCAGCTGTGGATGCAGACAGTTCTCCCGTGTAGGATTTGGAAAGTCTTTTTTGAAAAGCAAGATTGCTCTTGCTTCAATTAAGGAGCCAGGTCTCCATGTATTAGTGCCAATACTTAGCGCACCATATAGATTCTGCAATATTTCTTCTTTTATTTTTACTGTTGATATAAAAGCATTTCCTTGCCTGATGCAGAATAAATTAGGGGGTGCAGGGGAGAAACTGTATTTAGAATTAATCCTTGTTTAAGCATTCACCCTTTTGAGTCTGCCTAGAATCCTGCTGCTCATCCAATTTCTAGATTCTTCTTATGATACTGTTTTTGAATCTACTGCTTTATGTGTCACAGGCAATTAAAAATCTAGCTGTCTCTGTCAAATGACTTAACTAAAAGCAGTTCCCTCTATTGCATTAGAGGTGATTAATTCAAGTTCCTCCAGATGATAGGCAATTGCAGTACAGCACAAGTGCCTTTGGAATAACATGTGTATTCTTCATCTTATTGTCAAGATGACAGCTTGGCTATCTACCATGTGCATGGCATTATTTTCCATGTTACTTCTTTTTCTTCTTTTTTGAGTTCAACTTTGCTCACAGACCCTGTATAAATTAAACTTCTACATTGTATACCTTACAAATATTTTGTCCTTAGGCAAAAAAGAGGGCTTTGTAGATTTGGCCACTGACCTAGGACCAAACTTGTATAAGAAATAAAAAATATAATCAATTTTTGTCCATGGTAGAAAAAAAAAAACAAAAAACTCAGAACACCTATGATCAGAGCATTTGACATCCCAATGGGGAAACGAAACCTAACTGTAGTTACACAATTTACATACTTCTTAAATTCCTCTGATCACCACTTTAGAATCATCCAGATGTTCTATGGGTTAATAGTTTTGTTCTCCGCAATTATATTGAATTACTTTCTGAAATTAAAAGGGATTGTTTATTGAATTCTCCAGTGTTGCCTCCTTTGGTTGACTACTGGCAATTTTAAATTAAACTAATTATTCTTCATAATTTCCATACTTATGGAGTTGAGCATTTGTCTTCATCTTCCCCTGAGCTGAAGTAAAGTACATAACTTTTGTAATGTAGAACATTTTGTGTAAGATATCTTTTCTTAAAACGAGACAGTTGCTTTTTCTTCAGGCTCTTGTTTGAAAAATAGGCTTTACTATACCTGCCTGCCAAAGCATTTTTACTGATTTTTTTTAAGTTGGTTTTTTTAAAAAAACATTTATCACAAAGATATCTTTTCTGTCTTAGGAGATTTGTCTGTCTTTAGACTTGGTCATGCCTTCACCCTGGTTTGTAGTACAAATTTGATCTTTAATATTCTCTTCCAGAAAAGATGAATATGACCGCTGAAAAAATTCAACCTATTTTATGATCAGAAAAGGGGAATTTAATTGTGTTTCTGTATTTTACAATGTTTACTTCTCCTCTAAGGAGTGTTTTTGCTATCAAGTGGAAGCCCTGTTTGTCTCATCTACATAGCTCCCACTCCTAATAACCACTTGAGGTGCCTTTCATCTCCTACTACTGATTTAACTCACTTAATGTTTTAGGAGTCACTATTGTCTAATGTCCCACAGATAATACCTTTCATTCTTCTATGTACCCAGGCTGGAGATTGGACCACTTTCATTTACCTCTAGTATTTATTAGAGCAAATGATACAACTTCAGGACCTAGTGTTTTGGATGCTTTCTGTGTTCATTTCCTTGACTTATTGCACTTCCACCTCTGTTGAGTAGAAGAGACCAGAGGGGTCTTAAAGCATCTGATCGTGAACCACAGCAGCAATGCACTAGGAAGTTTTGGTAATGTTGTACCTCTCCTACAGCAGGAATAAATTCACCCGTGGGGAAACCTAATGGAGGCAGTGATCTGAGAGACAGGACTCCTCTATGGGATGGGCAGTGGCCCAGGAAGTGCTTGTTCAGCCTCAGTTCAGCCAGGTGTTCAAAGGGATGAAGGAACCAGCAGAATGCAGAGGCTGTTCTTGCACAGGACATGGGGATGGGATGTTTTTCAGCTGCATGTACGAGAGTTTTTTTTTCTCTTTGACATAGCATAGAAGCTAGCCACGGATGATGCTGGATATTTCCAGAAGGAAAAGGGGAAGTGTCTTTCAGGGGAATTTCCACATTCCGGGTGAACTGGGAGAAGAGATGGTGCTCCCCTTGGAGTCTCAGTCTTAGAGGGGATTTGTGTGAAGGAATTCAATGCCCAAGGAGAGGGGATGGCTCAGAGATGGGCGGCAACTTCCTTGCTCCGGCCTTTCACAAAGCTCCTTGGTTTGCATTAATTTTGTGATTTGTCCTGGAACACAGCAGGGAAAATGATTTGGAACTCATGAAATTATATGCATTCATTGACCTCATTTACTTTGTTCCCCTGTCCTGAGCTTTGTCCTGGGATCCCCTCTAATTGTGAGAATCCAAAACCACCAATGTGCTCAGGAATTTAAGGTGTCTTTGACCCAATTTGAACTTGACATTCATCCTGAGAGCAATTTTGAGCATATTTTGAGTATAGGAGAGCATCTTACCACCTGTCCCGCCCAGTTCTGATGTTTTCTGCTCATTATTATGCTTGTTTTGTTCTAGTTGCCTTTGGCTAAGGTGATGTCTCCACTTGACAGATATCCTCCTGCCTCTTTATCCCCCCTACCTCACACGCGTCTCACCTTATTAAATAGTTCTTATGGTATTTCCAGACCTTACCTTAAACAAGATCTTACCTTTAACTTGGTTATTTATCTTCTTCTCTCTGAATAGTGAATTCTGCTAAGTTCAAATTCTTATTTTCATTATTCTCCTCTTAGATAAACTATAATTTTCTTATGATTAAAGACCCTACCTCATATTTATCCCCCCTGCAGTATCACACCTATTAACTCGTAATAAATGATCATTGTTAAAATTGCAACTGGTATTTTATTTTCATATGATGACCCCACTAGTTGATGTTTCAAATATGTACACTCTCTAATTTTTTGTTGTACTTCTGTAGATAGTGGTTTTTATAATGAAAATACTTCTCCTTCAGGTTCTCTTACTATGCTTGCTTTATTAATTTCAAGTTGTTATTTAAAACTTTTCCTTGCTTCATTTTTGTGGTTCTGTGCATGCTAGATCTAAAGTCATTGTAATTAAGGGTGTCATAGTAACCTAGGAGGAGTTCTTGGGGGAAGGTGTTCTTTCCTTCCACTCTCAATATGGATTTTGACTTTTGTAATATCCTCCTTTTCTCTTTTCTTTTTCTAAGGTTCATCCCTGATGATAAAATAGAACTTTTGTGCTCTGGATTTTTATTCTTCCTTCTTCTGGAGGCAATGCAGAGCCATGATATAGTTGATATATTTAACATAGAGAAAGGCATGGTAATGCTGTACATAATAACTTTTCATTTTCACATTAATTCAGTGATTAGTAGTATCACTTGCTTTGTAACCTGGTTGTGGCTGAGTGGTCATTTGCTTGACTTAATCAAGCCCAGGAACTTTTTGTGAGACAAATTACAAAGGAAATATTGAGGTTGAATAATAAATATATTGTAAGATATTGTAACATACAAGTATTTATTACAAAATATCATTTATTATAAAATAGAGATTTTAAATTAAAAAGCTCTATATAGCATAAAAAATACTTATGTTTATTTTAGGAATCCAACATTTTAAGTCCAGTGCAGGATGGAACAAAGAAACCTCAGATTGACAGCAATAAGAGCAACAATTACCTGATTGTAAAGGAGGTGAGCAGATACACATTATTTTTATATGGGTTTGCATTTGTATTTTTTTCCCACTTCTGTATCTTATTTTCTTTATCAAGGTCATAGTGCTAATGACACTGTATATGATTTAGGGGGACAAGGTTATACCCTTCAGATGTTATGTCACCATACCACACCCTTCACCAAAGCCTCCATAATCCTCCACCATAACACACGAACCTGTGATGGCCTCTGACTTCTGTTTCCCTCCTTCCCTTCTAGTAGTCTCAATTCTATAAACATGACAGATAAGCTGTGCATATGCATTATAGTCAGTCTGGGTGTTTCTGATAGTTAATGCTTTTCTTCTCTTTTAAAGATTTTGATTAGGTTGAGTAAACTCTGTGTACAGAACAAGAAGTGTCGGAATCAACATCAGCGGTTACTGAAAAATATGGGGGCCCATTCTGTGGTACTGGATCTGCTGCAGATCCCATATGAAAAGGTCAGTGCTATTTACTTTAATTTCATATTTTGAAATAATTTCAAGGATAGCAAAGCTATAAAGAATTTTTTTTTTGAAATTTGTGAAAGTTGCCAATATTTGCCCCATTCACCCCTGAGGCCTCCCCCCCACCCCCGCCAGTATTTGTTTCCTTCCAACAAGGACACACTCCTGATGGACCTCAGTGACACTGTACTGCCACCACTGCTCACACACTGTTCACATTTCCCCTGTGTCCTTCTTGTGTCCTCTTTGACAAAAAGGTCCCCTCGGGGCAGGTTATCATAAAACTCATGTGACCTTGACACCTGAGGTGACATATCCGTTCTTTTGAAGATTATCCCTCAGTTTGGGTTACTTGGTATTTTCTCACAATTGGATTCAGTGATGCATCTTCAGTGGGAATGTGACAGCAGTAACAGAGTTCTTCTCGCCACTTCCTCCCAGGCAGCACCAGCTTTGCTTGTTCCATTTTTGATGAAGTCTGTAGCATCACTTTGACAAGGGTGGTGCCTGCCAGGATTCTGTGTGAAGTATTGGATTTCCATGGAGAGATTTTTTAAACTAAGTAAATACCCTATTCTTATCAGACTTTCCATTCATTTAGTGGTTCATTCATTCACTCATTCACTCTTACTGGCATGGACTGTGGATGCCAATTTTATTCTGTACTTGATTCTCAGTCCCTCATTGGGGACTTTATGCTAGCTTCTGTGTGCTCTCATACATGCCCATCATTTTTAAGTAGTTTGTGTGTGTGTGTGTGTATGCATTAAAAACTTCTGGGTTTATTTTGCATGCTTGCTCCAGTATGAATCAACCACTTCTTAAAGAACTTCCATCCATTTCAGGTAGATTGGTATTGGAAGCAAAGCTCTGAGAACTAAGTGCCCTGACTGCTAACAGGGGTGTGTTCCTCTGGGCCAGTAAAGTGAGAAGTGGGAAACACAGACATGTGTGAACACAGTTACTCGTTTATTAGCAGTCTCTGCTTCCATCACTGCTGCTGCCCATTCTTCTCCTAGCGATGCCCACTGCACCCCATTCAGGGTTGGCACCGCAGGTGGATGTCTACCCCATTTCTCTTGTGAGCCAGTATACCCTGCCAGCCCCGTTCTGCCTGGGCACCTTCACCATTTGAACTTTCATTCTTCATCCTGGGGTCCCCTCACTAAACTCAGTTATTTTTTAATAAGTAAATTGATAAATTTCACCTTCCTAAGGTAACATGTTTCTAGCTATGGCAAAGAAAACAAAAAAGATTTACTGAAGTGCAACAAGAGGTATAAAATCCTCCATATTTATTACTCAGATATTGTCTTTGGTATCGTGAAATGGGCATTGACCATGACTGTGTCCCTTCTGTAGCTGTAACATTGAGTATTTTACCACTGACTTGGTAATTATAGATTTCTTTGTTGTAATAATTGAATAACTCGGTAGCAAGAAAAAAATAAGATGAGAGTTCAGGGAAGTGTTAGAAGACTTTGAAATGGAAATTTCCTTACTTTCATTTAGGAATAGAGTATTTTGGTTCTGTGTATTTTTCTTGTTTGTTCATCCCTATTTTAAACATGAGGAAGAGCGTATTGATGGTTGTACGCTGTTGGTTTAGTGACAGAAGGGATGTACTAGAGAGCCTCAGATTAATAGAGAAAGTAAATATATATTCAATATAATCTACTACCCAGAATATGAGTTCATTTTTTTCTCTCTCACACTGATTGCATGACAAATAGGACACTCTCTATGCAGAGAAATTTTAGGTGGTTGCAGTGATGTAGTGAAAAGACCACTTTTAAGAAAACTATTTTGCATACCTTATGATTTTTGCTTAAAAAAAAATAAATGTAAGTTAAGCAAAAAGATTTTTTTTTTAAAGAGTGGAACATTTAGTAGAGAGGTAGATGCTTGGGAAACTGTTTCTAGAGTGAAGAACAGACAGAAGAAAAATAAAGTCAAGGTAAATGACATCTAGAATGTGGGGAGACAGCAGGGTGGCTGGGAGAGTCAGAAAGGACACAGAGAATGGAACCAAAAATGGTAAGATAACTTTGATATTCTGATAATATTTTTGTGGTCATCTGTTTCTCTGTGTCACATGCCCTCTTTGACTTATAGAATGATGAAAAGATGAATGAAGTGATGCATCTGGCCCATACGTTCCTGCAGAATTTCTGTCGGGGAAATCCACAGAATCAAGTTCTCCTTCACAAACATCTGAATTTGTTTTTAACACCTGGGGTGAGTGTTTTAATGACCACCAGTACATATAGTGAAGTGTCTATCAAATTTGTTTTAGTAACATTAACTCTTCATCACTTTTTTTTTTCATTGTGGGAGTTCCCTCACTAGAAGTGAATCTTTTTATTTCTACTAACGAGACTTTTAAAGAAACTCAAAAAATTTTGTGAATTTTACTTAAAGTGACTGCTTATATGTCTGTAGTTTAATGTTAGGAAGATGTAGTAGGTCAAGCACTACAATGCCTCCAGTGAGATTTGTGGGAAGCCAAAAGATGGAGAGAATCTGTTCCATTAACTGTGTTTCATCAAATTTTAGGAAAGAGTTAATTCTGAGTTATAGATAATTAAACAGCTCTTAAGAGTTCAGTTGTGAATGTTGACCTTTATGATGATAATCTCATTTTTGTACAGAGGCTGATTTTTAATGAGAAACACCTGAAAAATATGTTTTCATGTGTTATTAGTTCAGTAGGAAAAGTTATTTTCAAATTCATGTAAACCTCTTGTCATTTCATAATTAGCTCAGAGGACTACCCAAAATTATTGTCTTGACCTCAAATTTCCTCTTTAAAAAAAAGTTCTTGGATAGATGCCAAAAATGAAAAATGAGCTGCTTTTTCCAGTTACTTTCCTCTGTGAGCTCAGTTTCCTCTTACTACTGAATGATGCCCTGGCTCTTGGCGAGGACTCATGCAGGGAGCTCGCCCTGACTATGTGTGAAGTATGAAAAGCACTGGTGGGAAAGTGAGTCGTAGGAGTAGAGGGACGGTGATGGCGAGTAACCAGGCAGCTCTTCTGTGCGCAGCTCCTGGAGGCCGAGACCATGCGGCACATCTTCATGAACAACTACCACCTGTGCAGTGAGATCAGCGAGCGCGCTGTGCAGCACTTCGTGCGCTGTGTCGAGACGCATGGCCGCCACGTAGAATACCTGCGCTTCCTGCAGACCATCGTGAAGGCGGATGGGAAGTACGTGAAGAAATGCCAGGACATGGTGATGACAGAGGTACGTTTTCTGTGGTGTCGCCCCTTTCAGTTTCAACAGTGCGTTCAAATGCGTTTCCACCATTAACTTAGAGTGAAAAATACCTCCTTTCTCCTTGCCCCCTACTCCCTTGGGGAAAGAATTAAGCACGGGGACTTAAACACTGGTGTGTTTTGATTTAATCTAATGAGGCAACTTACTGTTCATTGATTTTATCATTTTTTAAGTGTTTGCTTTTCTTTCTGATTCTTAAGTTAGATGGAGGAAGACAAATGCCATGTAATTTCACTCCTATGTGGACGATAAGGCAACGAAATGAGTATAAACAAAACCAAACTTAACTGTTCAGGCTCTAAGAACAAAATAGTGGTTACCTGAATGAGGAGTGGGACTTGGGCATCCTGGGGTAGAAGGGGTCAGTTTTAGAGGATGGGAGCTGGACTGTGGGGAATAAAGGAGGTGGGATACTGAGGCTGATGGACAGGGCCTAGCCCAGCAAACCTATGTGGTGTTACCAACCAGTGTCACTTAATAAGAAAAGCAAATAAAGAGGGAGAATTTAAGTTATTTTTTGAATTTTTAATAGAGGTAACAGATCATCAACCAAACCAAAACAAAATGAAACAAAAACAACAAACAAAAACCACAATGAATTTTTATGTTTCAGTGTATCTTCACTAATGAGTAAAATCCCTTGAAATGCCATGGATTATGTAGTCTAAAAGTGGCAATTTTTGAAATTTTGAACTTTTTGATGATCTAATAAAGATAGAGGAGGACACTCTGCTTTTCCAGTGCCTTTGTTGCTCTGTGCTTGAAATACAGAATGTGTGTTCCCTGCTGTGTCAAAGGGTGCTAAAGGGAATTAAATGAACAGAAAGTAACCACCAGTGATTTATGAATTGTAGAAACTTGGCTATTTGAAGTTCAGTTTAAATTTAAGGAAAACAAATGAAGTCCTTCACTGTTTTGCCCTTTTCTTGTTGGTGTTTGGTGCTGGGTGAGGGTGGTGCAGTAAGTGAATCAGTCACTAGGAACTGGTGCTACTTGGGAGTCCTTGAAAATCTTGAGCCATTGAGACAGATCTCTGGTGTATGACCTGGTGATTCACAGGAGGAAGGTAGGAATGACTCATCTTTCAGACGTGACTATGAAACAGTTACCAGGTTATATTTATTTGAGGGGGTTTCTTAATTATATACCTTAAATTTGGGAATAGAGGTGATTTCTGTAGTGATAGAATATGAGAACATGTGCCCCATAGAAACCTAAGAATTCATTCAGCTCAAAGCCTGGGACTTTTTTGAAATGTGTGTTTTTGTGTTTTTCCCTTTCTTTTTTCTTTTTAACAAAGGTAACATCGGTCTACATTGTTTATTTAGAAGTATAGGATCACAATATTCAGCTGTTGTTACTCTACCCTCACCCACCAAGACACCCACAGTCCTCTGCCAGAGTCTTTGTGGGCCCTCTCTTCACCCTGCCTTTCCCCTTCTGCCCCATCTCTGCTAGCCTCAGTTCTACAGTCAGATTTATAATGCCTTGAATTTTTAAATGTAAATTATTATTAAGCACCTTAAGGAACATGTTAAGCTTGTAAATTTAGGTTTTCCTTACCTACAATTGTGTACACATTCATACTTGACTAAAATTTTGGTTTTAATTCAATTTTGTAATATGATCCCCAAAGAAAGAATGAAAATGGGAAAGCAGCAAATACTAAGTTAGTTCCATGACACTAGGTGAGGTGTCTATGGAAAAAAATACTGGTAATATTTTTGTACATATACATCTTTCAAAAAAATTTCAAAGTCAGTTAATTTGCTTAAAGTTTAAATGTTATCAGCTTAAAGAATTTAGCATGCTCTTTCTCTCTCTTTATACATACACACGTATATATACATATATAAAAGCTGTGCTACCTAACGAATTATTTAGTCCTGGATGTCAGAAATTTGGTATTGGTAATAGATAGAAAATAAATCATTGGGTGTTTGGGCAATAAAATTGCCACCTGCTGGAATTCTCCACTGAAATGACGTAAATGATATGGCATGGGAAACTTAGCCCCTTACCTAGTCATTTCTTTTTTCCTATTTTAGAAGTCATTTTCTCTGTATACCTCATATATGTTTTTACCTTTGTCCTCTGCTGGTGCCTAGGACAGGTGGAATTCCCAGATTCCTGGAGAATGGTCATGGTTCAATGTACTCGCTTTTTTAGTCACTGTGAAAAGGATAGGACTGTTTTAGTCTGCTGTAGTAAAATTAGGCTACGAATTTCCTCATGCTTTGGCAGTAGTATCTTCTATTTGCAGTAAAGGAACCTACTTTATCTTGTTGAAGATTAATTTTCTGGGTACTAATGGATAAATGATCTGCTCTCATCAATGTGACTGAATAGCCCTTGCACTGGCCCCTGCTGATGATAGCATTTACTCAGTGCCTTCCCACTGCCCTGCCTTGGTATCACTCTACTTTTGCAACAGTACCTCTGTTTTTACAGAGATACTCATGTTATTGTGGTTTTTAGAAATGACCACCAGGCAAACATTTGGAGTGCTACATAGACTCTCTTCTTATCATTTCAGTTGATCAATGGGGGTGAAGATGTGCTGATATTTTACAATGATCGAGCTTCTTTTCCCATCCTACTCCACATGATGTGTTCAGAAAGAGAGCGGGGTGACGAGAGTGGCCCCTTGGCCTATCATATCACCCTTGTGGAGCTGTTGGCAGCATGCACAGAGGGCAAGAATGTCTACACTGAAATAAAGTGCAATTCCCTACTGCCCTTGGATGACATTGTGAGGGTGGTGACCCACGATGACTGCATCCCTGAGGTAAGCCCAGCCATGCTTTTCATCTTCAGAATGCTTGTTAATTCTTTTAAGGATCAGAGGTGCCTTTTTACAATGGGGCATTATATTTGCCAAGGCAATGTCCTTAGCTATAGAATTAGAAAGACTCAAGAGAGCATAGAAAGTTTACTTTTTTATTTCTACAGGAAGGTATAAAAGACGATAAACCATTTTATAGAATAGCCAGTGTAGCTTGTCTACAAGATGGTGAGATTCTAAGCTATGGTTGCTTGTTCAGAACAGAAGATGGATGCAACCCCAATGTGTGTTCCTGAGCCTTACCCAGATGCTTCTTAACAGCTCACTGGCATTCACAGGAGTGGCTCCTTCCATGCTGTGAAGCTCGGTCTCAGACTATAGGTCTGCGTCAATCCTGGGATAGCTGCCTTCTTGAAAATACCGAAAAACTTTTGCTTGTCCTTTCATCCCATGTCCTAGTTCAGCTCTGCAGAGAGAGGAAGAATTCTTTAGCAACTGGTTGTCTGTCAGGGGGATTAGGGAGGCTTCCAGGTATGTACGTTGCAATAATTTCTTTCCTTCTATGGTAGGCATTGTATGTTGCAGTGTATCGTAAGCAAGGGACACATGGCCTATGATAGGAAAACAAATATTTTAAATCATAGTAACTCGTAGTGGTGTCAGGTTATGTTGACCTTCAGCAGTGGACCTCAGAGTGTACTTTTTGTGGAATTATTGACACTTCTAACCAAGAATGCTTCATGCCTGCCTTAGTTTGATATAAGATGGCACAGAGAGAGGTATACTATGGTACTGGAACTGTGCCCACTATGCATTTGAATTCCTGGTTTTGATCAGGTGGCTGCCCTGTGCAGCTCCCTCTGACTGTACCACCTTGACTTCTTCCTTTACCTGCTTCATTCCTCCTAGTCCTCCGGATCTCAGTTCAAGCCTTGCTTCTTTAGGAGGACTTCCTGGACTCCCTTAGGAGGGTCTCTAAGAGTCTATAGTTTGAAATTTTATGTTTGAGTTAAATTAGTTGGCAAAAGTCCGTAGCCCTCACCTGCTTTCCCAAGACTATAAGCTTGATGAGGGTAATAATTAGGCCTGTTTCTGTTCATCATTCTATTGTCTAAACCTGAGGTTACATTTTATAAATACATGTTCAATGAATGAATGACTGAGTCTGAATCCTTGGTCTGTTACTCCCTAGCTATATAACTGACTTCAAAGGATTACTTACGCTTTCTTACCTTTAATGTCTATAGTTTCAAAGTGAAATAATTCTAGTGTGTACCTAGTAGGATTGTTGGAGGGTTAAGTTAAATGTCACCTACAAAATGCTGAAGGTGTTAGGTGAGGAATACATACGAGCTGCTGTGAAGGTGACTTTTATTATCACCAAGTGGTTCAGGTGCCTCTCCTGTGTCCTTGACACAATCTCCCTGTCACTGAAGGTTCTAGACTTTAGTTGACCTGAGATAACTGAAGAAGGAAGCTGCCTGTGTGTTCCTCATGATTCTAACTTGCAGTTCCCTAATCCCTTGCTTTTTAACGTGTATGTGGGAAATTCATCCTTTTTCCACTAAGGAAGAAAGGGAGAGAATGAGGAAGGAAGGAGAAAAAAGGTTAAAAAAAAAAAGAAGCTCCAAACTATCATCTTACCCACTGTAGAAACATTGTGTGTTGGTGAGACTCATCCCTATCCTTCATGAAGATTATGCTAAATGTGGAGTTTAACTGCATCTTAAAATAATACATTTGTCTGTGACATACATTTCTTCTCAAGAAATAGTGATCAAATATTCTTGAATGACAGCAAAGTATTATTTAGTTAACATACTTTAACATTATTTTAGAATTCTCTTGGTTGCAAGAAGAATTTCCTTGAGGTAGGGCAGAAGCCTAACTCAAACTAGTTTAAACTAAAAAGGGAAATTTGTTGACTCTTGGACTTGGGAACTTGAAGGATAGTTGCTCAGAAAGATTCAGAGGTTCAAGTTGTGAGAGTTGCTTTTGGTCTCTTTATCCCTCTTGATGTGGTTTTGTTACTTCTGAATATAATTTCCTCTCAGACACCTGAGAATATACCTTCTTCTTGGAGTTTGGTTTTAGCAGTAAGTGGGGAGGAGACTGAGAGGGTGGGGTCAAGAGAGGGAGAGAGAACACTTTTGGCCCCTAGTGTGAGGGGGATATTGCTTGGTTTGAGGGAAGTGCTCTTTCTCACACCCTGCCACAGGCCGTCAGGGATAGATTATCAGCTATGTGTTCACCCTTGACCCAGGGTGGAGTATCTTGCAAACACAGGGAAATGAGACTGCCTTTGAGGTAGAAACAGACATGTTTCATTCTGGTAGAACTCAGGTTTTATTAAGCCTTTCATGACTGATGTTTGACAAATGACCATTAACACAATTTTCATATTTGTAACTTGCACAGGTTAAGATTGCTTATGTGAACTTTGTTAATCACTGCTACGTTGACACTGAAGTGGAAATGAAAGAAATCTACACAAGCAACCACATTTGGAAATTATTTGAGAACTTCTTGGTGGACATGGCAAGAGTAAGTTACACTTCGAACATTACTACTTGCACATGTAGTGGAGTCGTGGAAATGCATCTTGACTATAAACAGGAACAGCCACTGGATGAAAACTTGCTACTAAACCTTTTGATTTAATCCATTGTATTTGCAGAGTTGTGATGTGTCTCCCAGGATCATGAGTAGCACTGTGCAGAGTGTGTAGGAACAGAAGGTGTTCACATTCACCCTTTAGCTGACTCTCTTTGTCTGTCATTGCTGGAATTTTAGTGGTCTTGTTACAGTTGACATGGGCAGAGGGCAAGTCACATTCAGCCTCATACAATCACTTCAGTTATAAACCTTTGAAGGAAGAACTCTGGAGAGTCTTTAAGTGTTGCCTCAGCACAGACTGACTCTGAGGAACCACTCAGTTTTCACATTGCTCCTGGTTCTGTTAGGCTCCCTCGGGTATGTGTGCCTGTAGCTGACTCCCCTGGTGTTTGTAGCACGCCCATCAAAATATATTCTGATTTTTACGTTCAGTGTATTTCTTCTTGTCTGGCTTCTTTGGGGGCATTGAGAGAACATGTAAAGCTGGTTGACTTTTTGTAGTTACTGTCTAGTATGTTTTTTTTTTTTTTTTCTTAACTCTGATAATACAGAGTAAATGCATGAACAAGGAAAGGAAGGAAGGAATCATCTTGACAAATAGTTCTTAATTTTAATTAGCACATTTGTTTTGGCCTTTTTTCCCCTAATATGATTAGTTATCATCAGATCTCTAGTCTGTATTTTGACCTTGTTGGTCTTTTTCAGTTTTCTCTTTAAATTTCTGGGACCTGTTGTTCAAACAAGGACTTCACCACTTGTTGCCCTGCTATAGAACTAAAAGCCACATATTACCTGTCCTATGTAGGCCTACACCTGTTCAGAATCATTATGCCTTATCAGGAACCATGTGTCACTCATGCTTTCCATGCCCCTTGGACCTCAAGGCCTGTGAGTATCTCCAGAGACCTTGAAGTCAGTGGTGGTTTCTGTGCTTATGATTGAACTATAAAAGGCCACGGGAGGGAAGATATTAAAGGATTATCACTGATCTCCACAGTGCTATGGACTAAAGACAAGCTTGAAAAAGACCAAAGGTCACATTCTAGGCAGCGTGAGCTGTAAAGCTAAAGGGATGTTTATTTTTAAACCGAACAGAAAGCTGATAATAACTGCCAGGATGCTGCCTTGGAGACACTCTGTCCACTGGTGTGCATATGGCCTTTAAAAACAAGCATATGTATAGAAAGGAGTTTTCTTTTGCCTGCTTTGATTATGTAGACAATGATATTTTATAGAGAGGTTAGGCGATTTCAGGATCTTACTTGTCTTTTCACTCATGTCTGGCCACATCCACTTTGCTTCACAGCCCAAAGCACTTTTTCTTTTCCTCTGGTTTCCTCATTCATATGTGAAATTAGCACCCCCTGATCTCCTCCTTGGGGATGCCATGGAGTCCTGCCTGTATCAAGGGAGGCACAGGAAGCCTGACAGTTCCATTTCCAACCTTTCTTTTTCCCCTTGAAGTGACATGAAGGAAGCACTACACACTTTCAAATTCAAGTTACAAAAATTGATTGAATAAGTAGAGGTGGCCCTCGAGGCTAATTTTCAGTTCAGAAGAGCAGTAATCATCTATATTGTGGTGAGCATCAGAATTTCCTCGAGGGCTTATTAAAGTACAGGCAGCCGGACACCCATACCCCACCCTCAGAGTGTCTGGGCCCACGTTTGCCTCAGACTGCTTCCTTTTGAAGGTAGCCCCAATTTTACTATCAATTTCAAGATTCTGTCTGAGCAGTGGTGCTCTATGAGATTCACTGGCAGAATGGAATTTGATCCAGAAGTGGCTGCGAGGCACAGCAATAATGTGTTGGGGTAACGTGTTGGGGTCGCTTCTCAGCTGTTGTTTCCAGTCCCATTTTCTCACTAAGCGGGAGGTGACAGTGTAAAGGAAGTGTGTATCTTCTTACAAGTATGCTTTCCAAGTCCTTTAATTGGATAGAATTGAATAGGTTTTCTTTGCTTGATAATTTGATTCCATATTTTTATTGACTTTCTTATGCAGGTCCCTGAAAAATTCTCATTTTGTAGGATTCCTTATATAAGGCCATTTTGGTGGCATCACAGGGAAGTGAAGAAGCAGGAAGTGTTCTGTGAACCTTTGTGTGTCCTCCTTTTGTTCTTAACATTCGTGCTGGTTTAGAGTGTTGGTGCCATGTGCAGAGGCTAGTTGTTTGACTATTCTTGATTTATGATTGGTTGGTCCCTGTCTTGTGTCAGACTTTCTGCTTTTCAGCTCATTGGTGCTGTTTATCAAAGGTGATGGGTCTTGTCTGGAAGAGTTTCCCCAGAAGACCAGTTCTGTGGTGTTTGTCTCACACTCACTGGCCACTGCTTCTCAGAGTCACATCTTTCCCACTTGAGGATATCGGCATGTGCCAGGCTCAGACCTGACTTGCTTTCTTCTCTGTCTGCAGCTTCTTCTTGCTGATTTCATCCTCTAACGCCAAGCTGTCTCCAGCTTGACCCTTTGAGCCCAACTCACATGTGCACCTACCTCTGCAACATCTCCACTCAGCTGTCAAGCCTCAGCCTTGAGTGTGTACCCATGCCTCTGCTGCAAACAATTCCTTCTCCAGTCTCTTGCATCTCAGTAAATGGCAATTCTGTTATTTAATCTAGGCATACAGGTCACAACAACAACAAAAAATCCTCCTATCTGTAAATCCTTTCTTACACTATTTTTCCCATCTCTAGAACATCTGTAAGCTCTAACCTTAAATGATCCAAACTCTGTCTCTGACCACTTCTGTCACTGCCTCCCCATGTTCAGGTGTCAGTTCATTCTCAAACCCTGGATAATTCAGTGGCTGCCTCAACAGCTTTCCTGCATTTACCCTTCTCCAATTAGCAGCCATATTAAAGGGTACAAACAAAGAAGACTGTTTCTTCAGGTTACTCCCCTACTCAGTTTTTCCCAGAGTGAACCCTTACATGATTTTGCCTCTCCCTGGCTTCCCATTGCCTTCCCCATTTCTCTTTGCAGGGCCTCTGTCCTGTGTGTGGCTCAGGCTGACTTTGCAGCACTTCATCATTGATTGGGATATCCATCCCCCACTGATCCAGGACTTCTTTCCTCTCTTTTCAGGTTGCTGCTTCAGCACTTCAGAGACCTGACCTCCCTGTGTAAAGCAGCAACCTTGCCTCTATACTCCTTCTTTGGGTTTGTCTTTGTAGAACTTAACCTCACCTGACATTTATATATGTATTTGTTTTTGTTTCTTCTGCAGCAAAGGAAGGCAGTGGTTTTGTCTGTTGGGTTCACTGCCACAACCTAACCTGGACTTCGTAAACAAATAGGAGACACTTGTATGAATTTGTGAAATAAATGCATGAATAAATGTTGCCTGAAGTTAAAAATATTTAAGGAATGAATTTGAAAACATTCTTAGTGTTAGCATAGGTTTAGGTTTAAGTGAGCATATCTATGCAATGAAACCAATAGCCAGAAGCAGAGTTGGAGATATACAAGATATAAATATACAATGTAGAATTTACCACTGGTTGGTAGGGAAGCATTGGTTATTTATTTTGAGGGATTGACAAACATTTTCTGCAAAGAGCACAATAACTAATGTTTCAGCTTTCCAGACCACTGTCACAACTGGTGTAGCTATTACTGGGCTGAAGAGCCACACATGAAATATAAATGAATGACTATGGCTAGATCTGACCCGAGACCACAAGCCTGCCCCTGGGCTGTTAAATTAGTAGTATGTAATTGTGTCCTTGTATGTAATTGTATTTTGTATGGTTCCTTATATTTCTAATAATGTAAACTTCATTGGGTTAATGATTGTTACGTATTCTCTTCACTGTGGATGTCAGGGCATAGAACATTCTTGGCCTGGAATAAGCCTTCAACAAAACTGTCGAATTAAATCAAAGTGACATTTAAGGACACTGGTTATTTAGGGTGAAATGAACTCAACTCCTAAGTTCACTTTATATAATACCATGAATTAGAATGGATTTTAGGGATAAATGTGAAATGGTAAAAATGGATGGGAATGTATATACCTATCTTTAGGTTAAAATGCTTTTTTAATAATAGAAACAATGTATGAAATTAATCAAGGAAAATAATAGATATTTATTGAAAAATTAAAAATTTAAGTAAATAAAAAAAGCTTAAAAGCATCAAAATAAAAGTCACTAAACCTTTAAAAATATTACTAGCATTTAAATAAAGACTATTAAACTAGAAGGTATCTATAGATAAAGATACAAATAAGATTCAATTTCTTACCAACCATTCTTTTTCAAACAGTAGAAATATAAAAGTACAAAGGCAATCTGAAGTGTTGACGTACATACCTTGCTGAGAGGATAAATTTATGCCACATTTCTGAATAACATTTTGGCAATACATTTAAAAGTCTTTCTGTCTTTTCATTGTGTCAAATAGCTTGTCTTCCAAGAATTTGTTCTCAGGAAATAATTAGAAATGATATCAAGGATTTATGGTCAAAGAAGTTCAACATGCTTTTATAATAATATACAGAAGGAAATAGTTTAAATATTTAATGATGGAGAAACAGTTCATTAAATTATGATACAAGATTAATGTTATAGTAACTGAGATTATATTTAATTGCCCTACATAATGTGCAAGTTATTCAGGTTTCATTTGAAAGTGGTTTAGAGGGATTGAATCATCTTGTGACACATCACAAGCATGAAATGACTACCAGAAGAGTGCTATGCCTCATTAGCAATGTTGAAAATGCAAAATAAAATAAATAACTTTTAGCTAAGATTAGAGAAAAAAGATATTTTGTGGACCGTAGCAGCTACCTCCAGCAGGATGCAGAGGGCACCCTTTGGAAATGCAGTGGGTTAAAGGGAGCCAGGAGAGATGGGGAGCTGTGCAGATCATGTAGGCAAGGGGAGCACCTCTGTCACTGGGCCCCAGAAAAGACTTGGAGGTGTGTAGGGCCCCATAGGATGACTCCCAGAGCCATAGACTCCATTGAGCTTCAGCAAGGAGAGGGAGAGAGGCCAGCAGAGTCAGAGCAGAGGCCTGACTTCTTTCTTTGAGGTCTGTTCTTCTGTCAGTGCTCTCTGTCAGCTGAACCCATGCAGGACCTAAAAGCTGGTAGATGAGAATAGGGCCACAGCTTATTGATTATTTCAAGGAATCAGTCACAGACATAGCCTACAACTGTTTACCCTCATCTGGTGATTCCTTTTTTGGCGAAATAGATCTAAAAAATCTGAGTGTTAAAATAACAGTTTTGCACAATTCTTTAAAATAGCAAAAAAAAAAAATAAGAAAATACTAAAATGAGTTTTTTTTTGATTGCATGTATCTCAACTCACTCCAAAAATGATTTAAAGGTTTGATGGTGCATTAGGATACTGGAATAAATATAGCCTTTAAAAATAAGTGCTTAGATGACAGGACAATGGGATGTTTTATAGGGAATAGAGGTTTGTAAATAATATGTACAAACAGATCAAAACTTCAAAAATATGTGTATTACACATAAAAGTTTAACAGTGTAATTTTATTTGAGTCAGATGCAATATTTACTGGAAAGAGGCAGAAAAAATTAAAAGAATAAAAAAGAAATATTATTTATTGGGTTCTATTTTTCTTAACCTATTTAATTTTTTTTTCAATTCAGTTCTTTGTTTCTGAAAAGTTATAAAAGATTTTAGTAAGATGAGTGGCTGTGTACATCTTGCTTCTCTGTGTTATTACAGCACACGATGTAAGGGTAATTCTTTAACAGCTGTGCATGGTGATACCCTCATTGCTCCAGAGGAGACCATGCAATGTGTGAGGGTCACTGAGTAAGGAAGGTTATCTGGGCTGGTGATGGTGGCATTGGTCTGCTACCTGCTCAGTTCAACTTCAGTATATTTCCATCTGACATAACAGAGAATCTCCTATAAAAGCCAGTACTGAAGAGATACTAAACTAAATAAAACCTACTTCCTATGTTTAATGAGAAATCAATTTTATGTTAGTTCTTGCGATCACATTAAATTTGAATCCTAGTATAGAAGTTCCATAAATACTGCCTAATCCAAATTACCTAAAACAGTCACTTTTTATTCTTTCTAGTTCTTTTGTTTTTAAAAAAGTAATTGACTTTAGTCCTAGCTGTTTAGCTTTTCCTTCATTTTTTTTGTGGGAGAACTACAGGGTTGGCAATGATGTAAGAAAAAAGTAATTAAAGAAATTGATTTACAAATACTATTATTATCTGATGTATGCCAGACTCTGTGTTATAAGCTGGAATAGTAACTAAATAATGCTTTAGTTTATGTCCATTAATTGCCCTGTTTGTAATAATCTATAAGTTTTAATACCTGTCAGGTAGGTATTTTTTTGGCAGGTAAGGGAAAAGTGAGCCACCCAATGGGAAATAACCCAGGAGCAAAGCAAACCTTGTGCTCTGCCTGCATTCACCAAATGCTTTCCAATTTTGGCAATTGATTTCCAAGCCAACACATTGGGACATGCATGAGAGGGATTTTTTCTTTTTTGTAATTTTGTAATACGAAAGGTCTAAAGCAATATCTAATTCTTTTGATTGATCACCCTATTTAAAAGCAAAGCAGTACAGAAACTTACTCTCCATAATTTTTGGATCATTTAAGAATATCTGGAATGTTGACCACCATAGTTACCCTCCCTAAGCCAGTGAATATTTCAGCCTTCTTGGTCTGTCCCAGTTTCTTAGTTTTTTCTCATCTCGTATGCTGCATCCCTCCTACTCCACTTCTCCTTTTTGTCCTCCATGTTTTTCGTCTTTTCATCACCCAACTGTTCATTTGTTTTTAGTCTTTTATGGTAGCCTTTGCAATTTGACTACCCTGACATACTTGGAAATTTGCAGCTTCTTAAGCAAGATGAGCAATTTCTGTCTTATTTAATCGCATATGAAGATCAGAGTCTTTGTTCTCTTGTGATTTATTCTCAGCTTGGGTACCACCCCTTCTTGCTTAGGTTACTCTGAAAAGAAAGCACACAAATGCACACTTCAATGCTTCGCACAGAGTCTGTGGATGAAAGAGACAAAAGTGTTGGAAGGATTTTATATTCTACTTTCTTCTCAAGGTGTCTCTGGGGTTTGCACCCCTCAGTTTGGCTGTGTGTTCTAAGTGAGAATGTACAGGGATATAAACCACCAATAATCACATTCACTTGCTTAACAACAGTGATAGCTTTTCAGTTTTCTCACAGTGAGTGGAAAGGAATTCCCAGCACAACCACTCTTGGGAGCATAGGGAGAACATCACTGTATAAGAGTAGGAGAAGCAGATTGAGAATAGGAAGCTGGGGTCTCTGGAAAAAACAATGGCAACCATATGTCATTTGAATGACAGCCATATTTAAGGGAGAAACTACTGTGGAGTGATACAGTTTTGATAGACTTGAGGCAAAAAGTGTTCATATTCAGAGCACCTTTAAAAAGTAGAAGACAGGTTTGTAAACAACTACTTTGGGATCATTTCTGGAAGTTCCCAGCACTGAGTCACAATTCAAAGGTGTGAATAGACACAGTTGTTGTGCTTTTCTCCATAGGTGTGCAACACGACCACAGACAGGAAGCACGCCGACACATCCCTGGAGAAGTGTGTAACCGAGTCGGTCATGAGCATCGTCAGTGGCTTCTTCAGCTCCCCCTTCTCGGACAACAGCACCAGTCTCCAGGTAACCCACCAGGGACCCTCTGATGATCTCTGCTCCTCCTGTGAGTAAGGGAAAGCTTGCATCTCATCAAGCACCATTCCCTGCGTGTCTGAGACCCCTCCTTTCTCTTGAGTCTTCCAAGTGTTGTTTTAAAGAAAGAGGCCCCATCTTCAAATGGGATTCACCTGTGCTCTCTCTGAGCCTGATAAAATGTTCACATTTGCAGGTCAACTGTTTGCTGATGTAGAGATAGGGTTCTTGAAATGGACAGACTTTTGGACTCAGTAATTCCTCCTTAGTAATTGATCCTGAAAGAATTAGCAGGGATTTATATACTAAGATTTTCTTTCAAGGATCAGTAGTGCTTAAAACTGGCAACAACCTCAAGTGTCCACAGTAGGAATTACCGTGTGTCAGTAGATGAGTTATTGTTCACCAAAGAGAAACCAGGTTTGAAAGAAAACTTTATGACTAAGGAAAATGATCATGAGGTAATGTCAAGTGAAACAGGCCACAGAATTTCATTATTGTATTTAGAGAACTTGTATGTATAAGAAGATATATTTAGAAAGCCTGAGAAATATCTTCAAAGCTTGCTATTGAATATCTCTGCCTCTTAGTGTTATTGGTTATTTTTAATTCTGTGGTTCATAAATATTATTGTGTATTGGTTGTATAAAAATACCATTTCAGTTACACTTCCAGGAAAATATTAAGCTGTTAGGATGATATGAACTTGTTTTTGAAGGTAAGATTGTCTCCATTACTCACTCATTATATGAAACCAAAACATACAGCCACTCAAACAAGCTCAGATTATCTTCTTTATTTATACTTAAGAATAAACCAGATATTATTTTTAAAAATGCATACTGAAATTCTTGTCATTGACTTCAGGAAGTGTCATATTTTTCTGAATAAGAATATAGTTACAATGAATATAGTTATATATTCATTCTGAATAAAGAATATAGTTATAATATAGTTATAATGTGGACTTTCAGTAGTGTCTAAGAGGATGGGGCTTGTTCATGAGGTGGGCACATGAGTATTTGTTGAGTCACATATAGCCCGGAACTCAGAAGACTGGGTTGTACAGCATTTTGATGAATCTTTTTGAAAATGCTCTGGTGCCATACCAGGAGTCTTTTGATCATGCACAGAACCCCTACTGGGAGTGCCAGTGCTTCCCTGCCAGCTTGCCCCCTTCTGTTCTGTTTGCAGACACACCAGCCAGTTTTCATCCAGCTGCTGCAGTCTGCCTTCAGAATCTACAACTGCACCTGGCCCAGTCCATCCCAGAAAGCCTCCGTAGAGTCCTGCATCAGAACTCTGGCTGAAGTGGGTAAGTCCCAGTGTCAGATTTTACCTGACTTTACATTTTGTTAAAGAAAGTAGGCTTTGGGCTATGAGGCATGGCCAGTGACTTTCTGTTTTCCGTGCTAGAGGTAGCTTTTTCTAAGAGCATTGCATACCTCTGGGAGGGGAATATGATCATTATATTGCTTTCAAAAAGAGTTCAAAGTTTGTGTATTTTAATCCTGTCTAATGACATGTCACCTGTGGCACCTGAGTGTAGCCCCGTGACTGAGTATAGTTTGTTTGCTCAGATCTTACTGTGTAATTGCTGCAGTGCCCCAACTTACTGCTTTTATCTGACAGTAGAGTTTTTCGAGCATTTTTTTTTCCCTTACCGATATCCCAATTTAAAATTTTTTGGTTTAGTGACGGTCTCTTGTACAGAGCAAGCTTCAGGATTACAAATGAAATGGAAGGCAAAGGGGTCACAGCTAAGGTTGGTAAAGTAGACTCTCTCTTAGAGAGAGTTGATAGCATCCTTTTCTTTTATAGCAGATGATGTTAATTAGGGCTGTCTTTAGCAGAGGGGTGGAGAGAAAAAATACAGGCTTGGCTGGACTTAACAAATAGGGACTTGACTGTCTCAAATGGTGGAAGCTCTGAAACCTTATAGGGGCATGAGGTAAAGTGTTTGTCATTGTAATCATCATCATTATCACTGTCATTTATTGATCACTTACTGTATGTGTTTCTAAGCATTTCTCATGCATTATCTCATTTAATCCTTAGGTTCTTTGATTATTTACATTTTACAGTGGATAAAATATAATTAGCTAGACTAATTATAGGTAATGTGACTGGGGTTATATAGTGTGTGCTCAGTAAATATTTGATAAGTAAGTGCTTTAATTTATGACTGTTTAAACTTTTTTTCTCCTATGTGTAATTTGACCTATTTTTGTGATTTTATGTTATTTGGATAACATGAAACACTGTATATGATTAAGAAGTGAAGTATAAGATCTCCCTGTCTGGTTACCATATTGTGCCCACCACCAAAACGCCCATAGTCCTCCCAGCCTACTGTACCCCCTCACACTTTGTTCTGCCCCCTCCCTTCTCCACCTCTCCCCTCTCTGGTAGTGTCAGATCTACAGTCAGATTCCTAGAGTTTGTTATTGATTTGACTTTATTTGACCCTTTATTTTAGTTTATTTATTTTCCATCTGTTATTTTATTTTCCATCTATATTATACCACTGGGTATTTTTCTTTCACCTTCAGACTTATTTTACTTAACATCATTCCTTCTTACAACAAATGGCAAGAAACCCCATAGAGTTTCAGTTGAAAATTATTACAACTAAGTGAGTAATAAGAGTTCATCTAGCTTATTAATTATAAGTGAACATTAAACTTCATGGATTTTCTATAACTAAGAAGAAGTGAATATAATGTTAAAAAAAGATACACTAGCAAGGGAAATATTAAATGCTTAACAAAACTTGACAGGAAGCATGGGAAACTAAAATTGTAATACTGCATTCAGGAATATAAAAGATATTAATCAAAGGAGAGATAAACTATTTGTGAAGTAAGAAATTCAGTTTGTGAAATTACTGCTGATTCTCCTAAGATAAATAATAATGGTGCTTTTATACCTGGACCCCTCCCACCTCTGCTCCACATACCACCCTGTCCTCCCTGCCCACTTGGGCCTGAACACCCCACAAGTCAGTACCCTGGAGCTGCTGTCCTTGGTGCCAACCATCCCCCCCCCCATAGGCTCTTACCTTGTTCAGACTCTTTCTCCAACCAGCCCCCCTCACTATTCTTCCACTCCATCTGGGTTCAGCCCCCTGAAATCGGTACCCCTCTTGCGCTTGTCCCTTACCTGTGGCCCCCATGGAGGCTTTAGGATGGAAGGTTCACAAAGGGAGAAGAGGAGACAGAGGAAGTGGTCATAAAAATAAAGAACAAAGAGAACCTAATTTTTATTTTAAAAAGATGGACAAGGTTTTAAGTGAAATAGTAACATTGTTTCTCTCTTTGTAGTGAAATTACAGGTGAATCTGGTCCTGGTGTTTCTATTTCTATATAACTTCTGGGGTTTTTAATAATGCACTTTTCACATCACAGTGAAACAGTGCTAAAATTTTTGCATTTGAACTAGATCAGTGGAGGAAAAATAAAGAAATCAGATTTTTTTTACATAAGAATACAACATCTTATCTGCCAGGTGTATTTACTTTACATTTTAAAGGCATCTCCCCTTTTCCTCTCTTTCTTCCTAATCTCTCCCTTCTTTCCTCTTCTTTCACTCTTTGTTTTCCTCTTCCTTCTCCCTCAGCATTAGCAGAGGTACCAGGGAATGCACGCAGAACTGGAGCCAGAAGTGGGATCCCTCTTGAACTTGCCCTTCAATGGGGTACCTTGCCTGGCCACCTCCATTCTTCCCATGGGACAGCAAAGCTCCAGGGTCTGAAAATAGTCACTGAAACTCTATTAGTGGGACAGTAGCATTACTGGAACAGGTCTGGATCCTGCTGCCTGTCACTACTAAAGCCAATAAGCAGAGACAGGAATTGAATCTATAAGTGCTTTTATTTTTCAGCTCACTGGCCATTGATCTGAGAGAATGGTGGGCATAGTACCCTGAAGAGATTGTCTACCATCTACTCTCGAGCTGGCCTTTTATATTGAGTTAAGCTAAAACAGTCATAAGCAAACAGCCCATCAGAACTGCCCATCACAGTAGATGTTCCTGGTATTTACACCTTCATCCCCCAGAACTTGTTATCTGCTTCCCAGTTATCTTGACTCTGGTGCATCAGATGGCTTCAGTGTCTGGCACTCATTTGGACATCATTAGGGCAGAAATCTCAGTTCAGAGCAAGAATTTTAGTGTAAAGAAAACAGATCTTTACTCATACAATGAGTGATGCAGTCTGTTCTCTGTGTGTATGTGTGTTTGTGCATGTCAATTAGCTATTGATGCCCTTCCTTTCGCCTCTGACTCTTAATCAGTGCCTTTCATTTCTAAATTATAAGTTTTAATTTGTGACTGTTTCCTGTCTTGGCCCAAACTGTATGATTTAAAAGGAAATTTTAGTTAGTAACTTTTTGTATTCTCTGAAACACATGGGGTAGAAATTAACAAAATGACACCTAGACCTGTAATCATAGGTGACGTTTTGGTATAAGATCGTTCAGCTTGTGAGAGACACATGCTTTCTTCTTCCCATGGCTGCTCTTTTCTGATTGCAGGGCACCTGCACTCTGGAAGTCTTGTCTCCACTGGCCTCTGTGTCCATGCCCTCCACCCAACCCCCCAAGATCTTGTTTAATTCCTCATTACTTCTCAGACCTCTAAAAGAATTCAGAGAATTCATTTTGTCCCCCTTGCTTAAAGAAATCTACTACCAGGCAGCCCTCCTGTCCCCTGTGACTGTGGGGTCTTCTCTTCCCAGCCTTCTCCTTTTGCAGAGCAGCAGAGGCCACTCTCTGCCCTGGCTGCCCACCTGGGAAAATGCAGGTGTCTCTTAGCAAACCTGTCCCTTCCAGGGGAAGTGCTTCCTGCTTCCTGGTGTCTTTGTAATTGCCCTTTACTCCACTACCCTTTTTTTTTTTGGTGGTAAAGCTGTCCTTTTGGATATAAAAAATACCAGAGTAATTACCAGATTAAGAGTAATCACTAGATTACTCTGGTAATCAAGATTACCAGAGTAACCTTGAAATAAAATTGTATTTCTTTAAAAGTGACAACAAACTCCCAGCCTTTGGCATCCAGTTGTATAAAAACCTAAGTCTGGATCCCTCTTCCTGAGGTTCCTGGCCTCACAGTGCAGCTCCCATGCCCTCTACTCCCTGGTTCCCACAGACCTTCTGTGCGGCAGATGAGGCAGCATTTCTTGGCCAACTCCTCACACTGTAATGTTCCCTCTTGTTCTCTTCTTGCCTTTGCCTTTCAATTATTTTGTCCAGCTCCACCATCATCATCTCTCAGCATCTTTCCATTATGTAAATGTTTTTGTTCAGAGTGATTATGCTAGCAGAAGGAAAAAGATTTATACTGAGTGGTCTCTCTTATATGTAGAATATAGATAAATTAAACAAAAAGATGAGAAACAGTCAAAACTAATAAACTAACCATAGAAATGAAGCATTCAGCAAAGGAGGGAAAGGGACAGGGGTGGGGGAGGGAGGAACATTGAGGAAAATGGTGTTGGGTCACAGGTGATATGGTGGCAGGAGAAATATGGGCACTACAACAATGTAAAAAAAAAGTTAAATAAAAAGAAATAAAAATCACAATAAATTCTTTCATAAAAGCCTTTTTAAAAAAGCACCGAAGTAACATCGGTTTGTGTTGTTGTTTTTGAATTACAAGGACACTCTTTTACCCTCTTAGGTGTTGTTAGCACACCATGTCCACCACCAAAACACCCACAGTCCTTCCTCACAGCCCAGTGTGCCCCCTCCATATTTCCCTCCTTCCCTCCCCTCTTTTAGTGGCCTCAGTTCTGTAATCAGCTATTTAGACTTAGTGCTTAGTTTGGCTTTATCTGAACCCCTTTATTTGCTTTCTGTGTATTCCACATATAAGAGACACCATCCCATACTTGTCTTCTTCCTCCTTATTTTGCTTAGCATCATGCCCTCCAACTTCAATTTGTGTTGCCATAAGTGCATAAAAGCTATTTTTGATTCCATATCTGCATCTGAATTCTCCGTTTTCTCATGTTCTTCATTTCTTCCTGGTGTATGTCTTTGTAAGTGCTAGTCTAGCCTTTCTTGTTAAGATTTGAAGGACCATGATTATGAAATGCCTCTTAAAAAGATGTTACTAGATGGCATTTGGCCAGGATGAGAAGGTGAAAAGTGTGCTCTGCTTTGTTGGAATATGTCCTGTCTTGTTTGCTGGTGGATGCTCTTTATGGAAGGACAGATAACCAGAATGGAAGGCCTTCCCACATGCGTCCAAATGCACATGGCCAGGAGTGGTGAAACAAATTGGATATTAGAACAAGAGAAATCAGAGGGGAACATTTAAAGGTGAGGGTGGACTTCTTGTACAGGTTCCCAGGGTTAAAATTATCACTAACTTGCGGCAATTTCAGGAATTAGTTTTTTGTTTCATTGTCAGGAACTATTTTCCAGGTTGTACTCTTAAAACCTTAGGGCTTGCATTGAGTTCTTGCCTTTCGTCATGCCCATCAACAGCAGGTTCTAGGAGTTCTATTTCCTACTTTCATCCATTCTCTTGTGCACCAACCTGGCACAAGGCCTTCACTTGACATGGATTATGGAAGTCATCCTCCACTCCAGTCCCTTCCCAACACAGTTATGCCTAAAGGTGCAGAGTACTATCACTCACCTAATTAAAACTCTCTATTACACATAGAATTCATGTTTCTACAAGGCATAAAAAGCCCCTCATCTGTGAATGTCACCTACTTTTCTCTACCAGTCACTCTTCTTCCACAACACTACTGTCCACATTGGCCTGCTTTCTGCTTCTCCTCTACATGAGACTTCCCTGTCTTACTACAATTGCTCCCTGTATGTGGCTCCTTCTTCTCCAGAGAGTCTCCTGCTTGGAGGTTCAGAGCTCAGTGAAGTGAGTTGGGGTATCTGTACACTCATCCAGTTCCTTCCCACCGCTTATTCTGCCAACTTTCTAGTCTTATTTTCTTCCTAGCATTTGTCGTTGTTTGAAAGTACCTTGTTTATTTTTGTTTCTTAGTTGTCAGTTTCTCCCAATAGAATATAAGCTCTGATCCTGGCACTTTCTCCATAGCTAGTAGTTCTGGTGCTAACTAAGCAGATCAATAAGGATTTGTTGACTGACATTAATCCACAAGCTGGGTATTTTGTAGATAGTGAAATTCAGACTTTGGAAGGTTAGGTCACTTACCTGATTGATGAGTAGTTGAGGAAGGTTTGAGATGCTAGTTTCTTTGAGCATGATGCTTGTGCTGTGCCATGTTGCCATTGACATCCCGAGGGCACCCTGTTTACACATGGGAACTGTGACCCTTAGGATTTCCAGGAGGGGATCAGTCTGATGTTTTACAACTCAGGTGTAAAATAGGTTTTGTATTTCAGCAATCCTCTAAGAATACAAAGAACACTACAATTTGCTGTAATAGAAAGACATAAGGATAGATGTCATCAAGGAGAATGAAGAATATATACTTTTTAGAAAAAAAAATAAGAAAGGCAGAGAATACCTTGTATTTGTAAAGCACATTTCACTGCCCCATGGTTTGAACATAGTTCTCTGCCTTATTTCATGAATGGGCATGCAGGGTAGGCAGGTCGTTGAGGTCGCAGAACTGGGTGCTGGACCAGTGAGCTAGCAGGCATTTATTAAGCTCGATCACAAGCTTGTTTAATAGAAATATCACCAACCTTAGACTTTTAAGATACCAAATATGGATCAAGATACGGATCAGGAAACTACTGCAGATAGTTTTCATAACTTAGAAACTTAGAAAATGAGGAACCTGTCAACAAGTGTTTGGGGAAACCCTCACCAGATAAGGACCTCTACCTGTTACCTATTACATTGTCTCATTCTTCTTTTGCAACACTCTGGAAGTGAGCTACAGCTTTTCTGTTACCATTGACTGTTTTGAGGACATGACCAGATAGCAATTTTCTGTAACACATTCAATTTTCTCATGAAATTTACAAGCTTTCAACATTGAAGCCATGATCAATTGTTAGTTTGTGTATTTTATGTTAGTTTATATGTTTTATTTTAGTTTCCTCTGGTCAAACATAGCTTTTATGCCCTGAGCTGCTTTTGAATGATTTGCAGTTGCAGAAATTACTGATGTTTACTTCCATTGCTCTTCCTTTACTGAAGTTATGCAGAATTTCAAACTGATAAGATCCAAGGTCTTAAAATGATATTAAACTCCCAAGCAAAGTTATTGCCTGCAGGGCCTGGAGATGGTTGTAAGGTGTATATAAGACCTGTCCTCCAGATAAGCCAAGGCTGCTGTGGAGTAAGCGAGGGTGGGGCCTCTGTCAGGGGTCTGCTGAGATTTAAGGTGGTGCGAGGCTCCAGTGTGCATAGTCACTGCCTGTTCCTCAAGTTGCTCACATAAAATGTGTGTTGTAAGCATTTTGAGAAGAAGCATCCAGGCTTCCATATTATTTTACTTAAAAAAAGAATTCCATTCCATGTGTTTCATCATCTTCACATCATTTGGGGGGATTAACGTTGGGTACTTTGTTGGCAAAATAATTTTTTTTCCAAATGGAAATTCTGTAAAATATCTTTTACAAATGGTTTGAATAATGAACATCAATCTTCAAGCCAATTGTTTTAAAAATAATTATAACATGTAGAAAATATTAACCCTTTGAGACGAAAAGACCTAGCTCTGTGAGACAGCGTATCTATTTTACTCTAACTAGGGTGTTGTACTGGTGTAAAGTGATTGACAGCATGCAATCCTGTCATGACAGCTTTTAAAAATAATATTATTGCTTCTGAAATATTAAGAATGAATAAGTTACAAGATGGGACAAAATAGGTTTTTTATGTGTTTATTCAACTGGTTTCTAATGAGCCCTCATTTATCTGAAAGATTTTTTCCTACTTACTGAGAAAATGTTGTCTGTCAACCCATATTTCCTGTCCTCAGTGTAACTCTGGTACGTTATGGGTATATAGAACATGTACATTGTCACAAAACAGAATGAAACTGAGCAGTTTATTTGTTATGACATTTTATAGCCTAACTTTGTGCCTGGAGCAGAGTAGAGATGCAGTGAATTTTTATTGTAAGAATAAGATAAATGGATGAACGTCCTATACTCATCATTGGCTGCATAGTATCTTAATGTGTGTTTATATTCTAATTCATTTGATCCTATTGTGTGTATATTTTGTTGTGTTGTTTCCAGTTGTTTTGTTTATTACCAGTAGTTTTACATAAGGGAGAATGAATACCTAGGAATACAATTTCTCTGTATTTTAGTTTTGATAGATGAATTATTTAGTTTGCTTGCCACCTGCAATGTAGTAGAGTATATTTTTCCTTGATAATGTGGTTTTATTAAATTTTTAGACCCTTGCCAAACTTACAAGTAAAATTACGGCTATAGTTTGAATGTATATTTCTGGTTTTGAGTGAAAAATGAGCCTTCTTTTATGATGAAATCACTGATGCCACCTTTTCTGTCCCCCGTCACTTCCTGTACTCTGCTTCCTTTCTCCAGAAGTTCCCCCCCCCTTAATAATTTGTGTGACCCTTTGTAAAGAAAGTGATTTCTTTGCCTGTAAGTAAGGAATGTTTTCTTAGTTTTTCACTTGTCATTTGAATTTTATTATTGGCTTGGATAAATTGATTTTCTTTTAGATACTTTTCTAGGTTTCCTTTCATCTTCCAAATGACCTTGATTGAGATGATGTTTTTTAATTCCCAATGGAGAATTTTCATGCTGTGTGGCTTTTTTTTTGGGGGGGGGGTCTGTATGTATTTTCAATGTGACTGTTTACAATTTCGAGCAATCTGGAGTGAATTACTGGTAAGGTAGAAGATATGGGTCCCTTGCAATTTTTTCCAGATGGGTAGTCAGGTGTGCCAGTGTCAGTTCTTGCATAAGCCATAAAGTTATATTCTTTATTCAGTGTAGAAATTAGCTGAGTGTTGTGTGAGTGCCGAATGGGAAAGATGCATTTCATATCTTTATTATCCTTTATGTTTAAAACTTCAGGGCTGTAGTCTGGGTGCATCCTGGGTATTTTGACATCACATGGAAAGGTTTTGACTCTGGCCACTCCATTGCAGCATCGTGCTGAACAGCTGAACAGCTGGGCCTGGCAGCTGTCCACGTGTTTTCTCACTAATACCTATTTTTTTCACTCCCTCCTGCCTTGTCTGTCATTGTGTCCATCTGAATCCCCCCCACCCCCCCGCCGACATTCATCAGGGCTGTATGAATATTTGCCAGGGATTTTGGCCTTATAGATAGGATCTGCAATTTTGTTTCATTAAACAGTTTCACATCCTGTGCAGTATTTAGGAATAGATTAGATAACTTTTGAATACTAGAATAATTCTATTGCTTTTTAAAATGACTACAGAGACTTCTTCATAGTTCATACCCATTTTCAGGATTTAATAGGATTTGATGAGTATGGCCTGCTAATCGAAATGCCTGTGAGCACAGGTGGCTGATGCGAGAGGACTAGTGTCTCTGGGCAGAGCTGCCTGAAGAGAAGTGCATCAGTACCCACCCACCCTCTCTCCTTAGGGTTTTGAAGGACCCCCATTTTTCTTCTATGTTTCTTCTCTAGCAAGATAGACTTAGTAAAGTAATATCTTGATTGTATTATAATTTAGGAGCAAATTACGTGCATTTAATTTTTAAAAAAAACATCTGCAGTTTCAGTGTGACTCTTTCCCTTGAAGCACAGAATTGATGGTGATGCTCTCTGCTAGTGGAGGCCAGTGGGCTGCATCTCCCTGGTGTCCTCAGAAGATGCTTTAAGCATATTTTGTTCTAGCACCAGCTCTTACTAATTGTCCCCTGCAGAGATAATTCCCACCCTCACCCTCAGTTTCTCAACCCTTAGTGAGAACTTGGTTGTGATACATTTGAGCAACACAGATTTCTAGTTGTTTGTCCGTGTGTGTGTGTGTTTGTGTGTGTTTGCTTTAAAAATTAACATGAGCAGTGTTATCTTCTGCTTGACTTTTGAATATTCACAGCAAAGTCAATTTATGCCTGAAGCATCAAGAAAAGCTGAAGATCTGGTCAGAATTTGCTTAGCATGGAGGATTAAGTATTTATAGGAATACATGCAGTTTGGTGGTGGCAAGGCCACCTGTCTGATATAGGAGTGTGGATGTCACTCTTTGCGTGATGGGTGGAAACAGACTTTGTACTTGAAGAGGGGAATTTACAATGGATGCTGGGAAAACCTTCACCAGGGAAAGCTGGGTGCTTACCTTAGAACGGTATTATTCCCTAAAAATTTTAGCTGGACCTCTTGTTTGAATTGGTGATTTGTGTTGGCACCTAATGCTGTTGACAATGGTGCCCTTGTCCACAACTTCACATATTGTGGTCCTAAAATACTGTAAACCAAAAGATACTCTAAGACTGAGAGAGATCATATTCACATAACTTTTGTGAAAGGATATTGTTATAATTATTACACTGCTCTCTTATTGCTGTTAGTCTCTACTGTGACTAGTTTGTAAGTTACACTATGATAGGTTGACATAAGAAAAAACTAATTATGTGCAGGTTTGGGTTCTGCTTGTGGTTTCTGGCATGCACTGGATCCTGATATGGGGAGACTCCAACATTTTCAAAAAGAAATTTTCAAGTATCCTTCTACCCCAGAGAACCTTGCTGCAAAAATTGCTGCCTACTTTAGTGCTTTTCTTCTATTATGGGAGGGACCCACCTCATTTTTCTCTCAGACTTTGCTTTGTATTCCTTCCTGTTTTCTTTTTATTCTTTTCTATTAAAAAAAAAAAATCATGGCGACTATCATTGTGACATAGTCATAATGCATCATACCATTATAAATCTATTTCTTGATTTAACAGATCTAAATAATGTCTTTCTGTTCCAAATTGAAAAATAAGGGCTTCACATGTTACCTTTATTGCTTCCTCTTCTCTCCTACACTGTATTGTAATTATTACATGATGAATGATTGGTTTTATGTTGTCAGGATTTGTGACATTGGTATTCTGCTCTGAAATACAGTGAAATCTCTTACAATTTGATAAAAATGGAAAAGCCACTAATCAGAACTTCCAGGATGATGAGATGTGGATCTTCACTGTTTAACCGTTTAACTCACTGTTTAACTACTGAGAGAGCCCCTAGTGCTTTGACACAGAAGCTTTCCAACTTACAGGATACTCTCCAGCCCTGAGTTTCTGATGTGTCTTCCTTCACTTATGTCTTGCTTTATTCTTATGTGCATAGTTATACTTACTTGTTATAATGTCTTTTTTTATTTGGGTTAGGATTTTCTTGACTTCTATTCTTGTTTTGTCTTTTTTGTTTTGAATAATTTTGCATGGGGGCCATGCTGAGAAAAGTTTTCTTGCCTTGAGTTGTTCTGAAATGTTTTTATTCACTTACTACTTTTAATTTTAGTTTAGGTGAATATAAACTAGTTTCAAAACTTTTTGTCCATCTGGTTTTAGACACAGTTCTGCTGACTTCTAGCATCCAGAACTGATCAAGAGGTATCTGGTGCCCACATAACTTTGTGTTGGAAACATCATTTCCCTCCAGAAGTCCTTGCAATGTTCTCTCTGCTGTAGGCATTTATATTGGTTTCATAGGGAGTCAACAGCAGTTTGTCTCACCTGGATGAATTAAAACCACAGACATGACAGTCCCATGCTTCTGGAGGTTACAGCTCTGAAATGAAGGTGTCAGCAGCGCCATGCTCTGTCTGAAGTATCTTGGGAGGAATCTGTCCTTGCTTTTCCTGTAGTTTCTGGTGTTTTCTGGCAGCCTGTGGCATTCCTTGACTTGTAACTGCACAAATTTAGTGTCCAACTTCTATTTCACATGGTATCTTCCCCCATATATATCTCTGTTCCTCCTCTTCCTCCTTTCCCTTTTGATAAGAGTGCCAGTTACCTTGGACTGGGGCCCACCCAATTTAGTGTGACCTCATTTTAACTTCCTACATCTGCAAACACCCTTTTTAGAAGAAAAAGTATCATGTTCCTGTGATTAAGACTTCACCATATATTTTGGAACCATAAGTCACATAGCAGCATTGTCAATTTTTAACCAAAGTCTGACCAATATGGTTATTTAATCTGTTTTCACACACAATGAACCTTTCAGTTTGAACACTTAATTGTTCTTTAGTTTAAAGAAATTGTCTTCTCTTATTTTTCTTAATCTTGTCCTCTCTATTGTGTCTTGTATTTCTGCCAAGAATTTATATTTGCTAAATACTTAATTTCTTGCATGAACTTCCCTATTCCTTGATCTGTCCTTTCCCCTGCTTTTGTTCTTTCAGTTTTTATATATAGATGACTCCTTGACTTCCCTAGATAATAAGCATGGTGTTTACTTCTATCCTTTTCTTTGTCAGTTAATTTTTGAATGTTTATTTGTACAATCATATTTTAACCCCCCAGTATTTTTTGGTTTTTCTGGCATTTTGAATAGAGCATACCCAAATTCTCGGAGGAGAGCAATTAGGATTTTGTTATTTCCTAAATCATATCATCTCACTAAGTCCAAATATTCTTAGTGTTCTTTTCCCCTGTGATTCTTGTTGGTGTGCTCATGGTGATAAAGGTCTGTGATGCCTGGATGGGTTTCCATGGCAGTGTGAGGGTCTACTACTTATAGAGATGACAGTGCTGACCCAGAGTTCTGGGTTAAAGCTGAGTAAATGATATGCAGACTGCTCTCTCTCCCCCACCCTCTTTCTCTCTGTATGTGTTTGTGTGTGTGTATGTGTGTAAGAGAGCAAGAGAGAGATAGAAGGCAGACTGAAAATACTAACAAGTTTTAGAATAAAGGTTAGTCTTTTTGTGTATTTTCTATTTTTCCTGGAGCTGCCTCATTTCTCTCCCCTATTCTGCCCCTTATTTTATGAAGCGCTTTGGAGTTACTGCTAGCTCTCTTCTGCTTCTCACTTTTGATGCCTTCATTTGGTATTCTCTCCAGGCAGGTATTCTACTTTCATGAGAGAACGTCTCTACATTTCTTCAGCTGGCTCCCCTGGGTAAATGTTGCCACTGCCAGTGTTTGTATGTGCCAGTCATGGGGAAGAGGACCGTAGCTTCCCAGCTATTCAGATAGCATTCCTTAATGTGCTACTTCAGGAAGTCCCCCAGACCCTGTTCTGACTCTAATCTCTTGTGTTCCTTCTTGTCCTTCACTGTGGACTAGCCTCCAGCTTCATTTGCTTGCAAAAGTGCATCCTTTTTCAAACATTAATCATCAGGAAATCAACCAAATTCTTGAATGTTTAATGAGCCCACTTTAGTAACCGGTCTGGAATATTGAAATAGTTTCAGATTAAACATTTTTGCAGCTAATGAAAATGAAAATGAATGACACAGTTTAAGATGTGATAGCATAGTCATTTGATATATATGTAGATTCTGAAATGACATCATCACCTGAGAGAGTTAGAAATTATTTTTTGTGATAAGAATTTCCAGCCCTTAACGATTTTTCAATAAGCAATGTAGTGTAGTACTAAAATAGAAACCTTTTTTCTTTTTTATGTATTCTGTGTTTATAAGATTATTTTGATTTTGTGTATGATAAAGTCAAATTAAGAGGAAAATATTTTAATTTTTTAACTCCTTGTGCACACACACACATTTTACATCGTTGTGAACCCTGAGGTTCCCCCATCACCATGTCACCCATGAACCAAATCTTAATATCTTGTGCTCATTTCTCCCCTGATTTTACCCTCCCTCCCCCTCCTTTGCTTTCTGCTTTAGTTCTGTTGTCAATTTGTTAGTTTTAGCTTTTTCTTGTTCTTTTGTTTGTTTTCCCTAGATCCTACATGTAAGTGAGGCCATCTGGTATATCTTTTTTTGTTTGTTTGTTTGTTTCTGGCTGATTTCTGCCAGTGTTATTCCTTCTAGCTCCATCCATATTGCTGTAGATGACATGAGTTTGTCTTTTTTTGACTGCTGAATAATAGTCTGTTGTGTAAATATACCAGAACTTTTTGAGTCATTGGTATGTTTTGGGGCATTTGGAAAATATTTTAAATCTTTATTTTCCAGCCAAGAACCGTGGAATAGCCATCCCGGTGGATTTGGACAGTCAAGTGAACACCCTCTTCATGAAGAGCCACTCAAACATGGTACAGAGAGCAGCCATGGGCTGGAGATTGTCAGCGCGCTCTGGACCACGTTTTAAGGAAGCTCTTGGAGGGCCTGCTTGGGATTACAGAAATATCATTGAAAAGTTACAGGTATAATGGGAGTGTGAGATGGCACTAATATTTTATTCATGGAAAGTTTTGATACATAGTCAAGAAAAAAAAAGGTCAAGAGTATCAAGTTCTAGTTGGGTACTAGGCTTAACTTTAAAATTCCCTGTGAATACCACCCATGACTGATGGGTAAAAGTTTTGATAATCATAAACATGGTAAAATAATTTACCATAAAGACTCATGCCAGAGATGAGAGTTTGTCTCCATGCTTCAGTTCATCTGTTTATATTCTGATATGGTCCCTTGGTAAAACAGGATTAGGACATCAGAGAGGAGAGAAAGATGGATGTGGGGCCAGCCACCGAGACAGGGCATGCCTTAAGGAGTCTTTGGGTTTTTTTTTTGTTGTTGTTGTTGTTGGTTGGTTTTTGTTTTTATTGAGGTAATGATTTACATCGTTTGATTGTGTTTTAGAAAAATAGGCTCTTCCCATGTTAGGTGTTGCTGCCATCCTGCACCCACCACCAGAGGGTGGTTGGTACTACCTCAAATGAAGCAGCTTTTGGACTAGACAGGCTGTCAAATAAGTTTGGTGGGGGGGAGCAGTTGGGGCATTAAACTGTCGAGAAAAGTCCATTGGGGCAGGAGTTTGGTGAGCAGAGGAGTTTGGTGAGCATTATGAAATGCAGAGTAAAATCTTCAAGATTAAATGCTTATACATTTGGATTTTATTATAATGAAAGCTTCCAGTAGAAGATAGACATGACTTACTTAGTTTGCCTTCAAAGAGGTCACTGTGGATTTTGAGTAGTGAGTGGGTTATAGGATACAGGCATCAAAGTAGTGGGTGTAGTTAGATGTCACTTGTGCTAATTCAGGCAAAAGGTAATGGGTTCTTGGCTTAAGGAAGTAGCAGTAGTCATGAAGAGAAGTGGATATGTTTGCTTGTTGGCCCAACTGGACTTGGTGAATGGATGAATGAGTTGTGGGATGATAAAGAAACAACCAAGGGTGGTTCTGAGTATGGTACAAATAGATCATTTGCTAAGACAGGGAGAAGGATGGGAGAGTTGCAATCCAGAGTGCTAGGTGGGAAATTTTACATTTGAAGTGCCCACTTGGGTACCTGTGTGGGTCTGTTAAGTAAGCAACTGGAAACTCAAGTGGTTTGGAAAGCTGTCATATAGAAAATACCAATGTGGGGATTTTCAGAATGTATGTATAATAAAACCATGTAGTTGGATGAGATGTCTCACAAGAAAGTGAAGTGATGGAATAAAAAGAACCAGGAGTTTGTGAAGAAATGGTTAATACATAGATGCAAATTCAAGTGTGTTGAAAGAAGTAAGAGCAGGAGTGGATGAAAGCAGCAGTGAGGGTGTTCTGTGCTCAGGAGCAGTCAGGCGATGAGGACAGAGAAGGACCACTGGGTTTGCCAGTGGGATGATAAGTGCAGTGATCACTCAGTTGCTGAGGAGTGAGAAGTGATCAGCAGGTGCTGACGGCATCCTCTGTGCTGGCTGTTAGCCCTCCCGGCAGGCCCAAGTGACTGTAGTGTCCTGATCCTGTGGTGAAGTGATCTGGTAGCATTTGCATTGTTGGTCCGTAGTCAAAAGGGAGTGATAGAGACAAAATTTTATGTCATAGGAGTCTGAGCACAATTTGCTTTGTCGATGAAACAGAGAGAAGACATCTGAACAACAGGTGTGTTTTAGCACTGCTTTGTTTAACATGGTCGTATCTGACAGACATATTCTTTTCCCAGCTTCATATAATATCGTTATTATACACCTTGTTTCTTTACCTACTTTCCCTATACACTGGACAGTACATTTTATATAGAGGATGTGATATATGCTGTTTGTTTCACCCACCAGGTAGTCTCTTTGAACTTTCATAGGAAATTTCTCAGAAGCTTATTTAGACTAGTTAATGTGGAAATGATGACATTTGCCATAAAGTAAAAAATTGTTGAACAGTGGTTAATTCCTTTAATGTAGCCCTAAGAAATCAAGAGATTTTTCTGTCTATGTTACTGTTGCTGAGAGTAACAGAAACTGATAATTTTCTGCATAACAAAATACACTGTAACTGTGGGTGAATGAAGTATGGGGTTATGTGAGAAAATTTTTTTTGTTTTGTTTTGGTTTTCTAGCAGTTATTTTAAAAAACAGAAAGGGGAGTCTTTAATCATCGAAGAATGTTGAGTAAATGATCATCTCCTGTAGTACATTCTAGAAACATACCAGTTAGGATGCTTTCAGCTATAATTGGCTCAATATTCAACTAAAAGTGGCTGAAACAGCAAAAATAGGTTGTTTCACTTAGTGAGAAGCCTGGACTTGGGACATCTCCCAATTGGTGAAGTCAGCAGGGCCTCCTGGGGCCGGTCTCTGAGAGTTGCAGGACTGCCTCCCATTTGGATCCACACCCTCCAGCTGTCTTAAGAGTCAGAAGTATTTTCCAAACACCCGCTGCTTCTTCCAGCTCCCCTGCCCCACACACATGCACACACATTCAGCAGAAATCCCTGCTGCCTCATTGGCTAAGACAGTACCACATCATTGTGTCTGGACCAGTAACTCGAAGGGGACATGATGCAACCCTGACTTAGCCTCTTCAACCTTGACCCTAAGCTTAGGGACCTCATCTCTCTGAAAATGTTGTCACCTGAGTCCAAAACAGCAGGGAATTGTGTGGGCGAGGATGAAGGTGAAGAGAGGCTGGTGACAGTAGTGTCTATCAAAAATACTGTTTGAAATATCATTGAGCCCTTGTGCAGGATTAATACTGCCTCAAGTAATATATCAAGACATTTTGCCATGGGAAGAAATAGCTGGCTCAGGAATACCAGTGGCATGTTGGAATCCTTTTTTAGCTGTTCCACTCTGTGTCCCAGTTCTTTTTAGTATGAGTACCTGTCATGTCTCCATTAGAGTTGTAGGCCCTGCTGGTCCTCTAACACTGACTTTGCTGACTCAGCATTATGTCTGGATTTTCTTTGAAATCATGTAGTGGTCTACTTCCCCTTTCTTAGAAATGAGTAAGGTGACCAGGCCATCCCCACTCAGACAACCAGGGCTGCTCACAGTGCATACCTCACAGTGCACCCAACCATCAGCACCCTGTAGGTCGTCTCTGGTGTGCACTTCGGTCTGTCATACCTTTAAAGGAAGGCATCTGACTTGGTCTTCACGAAACTCCTCCTGTGCTCTGTTCCTTAGGATGTAGTGGCTTCCTTGGAGCAGCAGTTCAGCCCGATGATGCAGGCAGAGTTCTCAGTGTTGGTTGATGTGTTGTACAGTCCAGAGCTGCTGTTCCCTGAGGGGAGTGACGCCAGGATACGATGTGGTGCCTTCATGTCCAAGTAAGTGGGGCCTGCTGGGGCTTGTGACATCAACAGATAGGGAGGGCCTCCACCTCTCTTTTTTTCACGCTGCTGGTGTATGATGGTGGTCCACAGTGTGTGAGAGAAATCTAAGGTCTGCTTTAAAAAACACTTCCAAACTCACCCATTCGATTCGCATTAAAAAACACTTCCAAACTCACCCATTCGATTCAATTGAAATTGATTTTATTTTGGTGAAGTTTAAGTTACCACAGTTTGCTAAGATTAACTGAAAATGAAAGGAGCATTATGAGACACAAAATGCCACAATAAATTGTTACTTTGGTTCTAATTCTTTTCTATCACTGTTGCTGCGGCTGTTGAAAAAAAGGGTCACTATTTAAAACCACTGATTTTCATTAGTATAGAAAGGATGGAAAGGCCACAGGCGTTGTTTGAAATAGCCCCAGGCATTCACTGGCACATCAGCCAAGGCTGCTTACCTGTGAGGATGGCAGAGCCCGCTGGCAGCCACAGAGACTGCATGACTTACTGAGCTTTAAATCCTTACTGGTTGGTACTTCAGATGAAAGTTTTCTGACTTAGTGTCAAGAAGTGAGAATTCTGTGCCCTATTTGCCTCGCTTGTCTGTTCTGCACAAAGCCTCTGGAGGTGGCGGGGCTAGCCTCATTTTAGGGCTGGAGAGCTGAGCAAGGTGTAGGAGTGTCTCAGGTCCAACTCTCAGCAACATTGCCCCTCATCTACATTGTTCTCAGCATTTTTATGGCATTATTCTGTCTTTCCTAGATGTGACATTTTTTTTTTTTATAGAATGTTTCACTTTAATGATAAGTAGAAAATTCTTATGGAAAATTTGCCAATTTAGGCAGTTGTGATAAAAGGTGTCTCAAGTCTGAGAAAGGGAGACATGTCTCCATGTGGAGATCATGTCATTGAAAGCTTGGTCAGTGGTCACAAGTAGGGGCCAAGATGTGGCTCTGGGTGGTGGGTCTTCTTAGAGAGAAATCTGAAGTGTGAGTTTGGTAAGGATGCCAGTGCCCTTGACCAGGCCCCCTCCTGGTAGGTTCCTGTATAGTGGAGGGTGTAGCTGATAGTGGTCCCACAACCTCTGCTGTGACTGTGATGTACTAGGCAGATATGGAAGAGCAAGGTACCCAAGAATAGCTTTTTTTTTCTTACCTGTTAGAGCTGGGATCTGGATTGAGGAGACATGAGTGAGGTGAGAACTGCCAGTAGGATCGTGTTGAGGGGTAGGTGAGGTTTTTCTGTTATGGCCAGGATCCTGGAATGTTGGCTCTAATCCTACTGCATTGTAAGGAGATGGGGGAGAATGTATTCCCTGGACAATGGCCAATCTTCTAATAAGAAATTTTAGGTGAAGAGCTCCAGAGTGTCTGCACACTGATGCAGCCAATAAGAAAAAAAATAAGTAGTGGCATTGCCAAGTCGTATGGTATAAAAAGAATCTTTATAAAATACTCTTCATTGCCAATGAATCTAAATTAATATGCAGAAGTTGTGTTTAAAAGAGGGTAAAAAAATCTGAGAAGTTTCACTTCAGGAAATGAACAAGCTATAGATGTGTCTGAGAACCTGTATACAACGGAGGCTGCTGTATTCTACCCATAGGTCGAATTGATTTCCTTGATGGTTTTTGCAAATATAGATTTGTTAATTTTTTTCTGCTCTATCCTTAACATAGTTTTTACTTTTGAGTCACAAAAATATGAGAAACAAAACAGTAAACTCCTGAGAACACTAATAAAGTTTTATTGAAATATCCTCAGTTGTTCATTGGCTCATGGGCCTAAGCTGCTTGCCTCTTAGATGGCAGAACCCACTGCTGGTCTGAGAGACTGTATGACCTGCCCAACTTTAAATCTTTACTATTTGACTCTTTAGGAAAAGAATAATCTGACTGAATGTCAAAAAGTAGGCTGTCGGTGTGTTGCAGCCAGCTCCACCTGACAAATTAAGATTTAAATTCATGAAAATATTAGGTCCTTAGTCACATGAACCTAATATTTGAAGTTCTCAGTGGCTGAATGTGAGCAGTGACTGAATTTGCACAGATTCGGTACATTTCAGTTATTGCAGAGAAAATGCTGCTGGACATCACCTTTGAGAATTTAGAGACATACTTTTGGGGAGGTAATGTAAAGTCATGCTGAGGAAGCACTGACTTCTGCTGAAGGTAGGGTAGTCTGTTGCAGGTTAGGTAAACACACAGAAGAGAGGCCAGATGCTCCGGCGATGGGGGTCTGACACAGGTAGAGGAAAGGATGTCATAGTTAGAGAATCATTTGTACCCGTATTATAGCAAAAGTCATAAATGGATAGATTGTCTTGGCATTGAGTTTTTTGTTTTTTTGTGTTTATGGTTTTTTTTTTGTGTTGTTGTTGTTGTTTTTCTAATCACAAAAGGCTGTTCCTATAAGCTTTAGTGGTGATAAGCAGTACAGCAGCGTTAATGGGATCCAGATAGCAGTCCTTTATGCTGAGGTTGCAGTGTTGTCTGCTGTCCTACCACTACTATATAGTCAGTAGTGATTTAGTACAAATAAAATAATCTAGTATAACCTAATAAAATATAATGTACTGCAAATACTCATCTCTACTAGAATTTTTTTTTTTTTTAGTTCATATGATAATATAGAAGTGTTTCATTGATTTTCAAAAGGTATTCAGTCCTACTCAAAGTATGCCATCTGGACAAATTTAAGAAACACTGAAATATGTTGCCTGTAAAACAAAGGATGTTAATCAACTGAAGTGTAATTTGAAAACTTTAAAATGCAAAACTTTGTGAAATGTGTCTGTTTCACTTTGTATTCTTAAAAATAGAATGATTTTTTTTCCTTTTGGTATATGATGTTCACAACTCAAAGAGAAATCACTATCCTATTTAAATTGTGATTATTTTTTTAAAGGTTGATTAATCATACAAAGAAATTGATGGAAAAAGAAGAAAAGCTGTGTATTAAAATTCTTCAGACTTTGAGAGAAATGCTAGAGAAGAAAGACAGCTTTGTGGAAGAGGTACTTTGTTTTGATATTCAAAAATAAAGTAGAATTTCTATAATATTGTAACCAATGCATTATAGCAGGCTAACATGAGACTACTTGTGTTATTTAATAATGGAGTGTGACTTAGATGAGCTCGATAATTTGAGTTTTTAGAAAGTCATCTTGATGGTCTGCTTTGATTTGAGAAGTAGCACTATATTGGCACAAGTATTTAGCATATTTTGTCTTGAATACACACACACATAGTTCCCAAAACAATGAACAACTAAAAGACTATATATATATATATATATATATATATATATATATATATATATATAAAGTTACATATGCTGAATATATATATATATATATATATATATATATATATATAAAGTTACATATGCTGAAGCCATCTATGCGTTTTGGCATATGTTGACTTTTTCATTGTAAATATATGTTTTTATCATTTCTAGCTTGCCAAATATTACATAATATACTTTTTAAAACAAAACAGTATCATTTCTGTTAATTTAAGCTTTACCCAAATAATATTCAGAGAATATCAACTTATAGATAATAATTGTCAGTCTTCTATTAACAGTGACATCTCAGGTGCTCAATAAGGGACAGCAAACAGCATGTTCTGTACTCCGGGTGAAGCACATAAATGCAAAATATTCACTGAGACAAGTTTTTTTCAGCTAGCTTCCTTCTCTTTTATTTTACATATCATACAAAGTTTGTATCATGTTTCTAAATGAATTTCTGGTCTCTTTCTATTAATAACCATCTAGTATGTTTAACATTGAAGGAATTTTACATATTTATGTATATATTATCTAATTCCAATAAGATTATGGTGGTAGAATTGTTTCTTTCTGTATTTTTAAAGCTGTTGCGTAAAAGAAATGTAGTAGAATTTTGACTTCTGATGTACGGATCATAACTTCAAAATACTTTGAGTCAGAAACTTGCTTCTGTGATAGAAATGACTTCTGCTTTGCACTAGCACTCTCCATCCTTTAACTCTGTCTGGTAGATGAATGATTCAGTTAAAGGTGGTTATTGTAATTTTATCAAGTGTCTCTGTGGCTTAGGACTCATGAAAAGAGCTTACATATTTGAGTAGATAGCATGCTTTAACATGTTCATGCTGGTGGCACCTGCCTGTTCATCTTATTGTGTGGCATGTACCTGGTGAGCTTCATTGATTCATTTTATGTAAATCAGCCCCATCCAGTGGAAAAAAAAATACAAATAATAAAGCCATCTGAAAAGGAACATATGAAATATATCCCTGTCACTAATGTCTTAAATAAGGATTGAATTCCTTGAGACTTTTTACTTATTGTCTTTGATTCCTTGAAACAGTGCTGTAGATGATTTGATATGAACTGAAGATCCTAAAACAGGAAAATCGGATCAATGTTAGTTTTTGAAGGAATGTGATGCAAAAGCTAGAAGTAACTTGTGCCTACCAGCGGCTACATCTAGAAGGCTTCAACTGTGTGCTAAAGGAAAGGGAGAAAGAAATCAAGTTAGACTTGATTTGGCCCTGTCAAAGAATATTTCAGTGTATCTCCCAGAGCACCCTAAAATAAATTATGCTGGCATCTTTCTCTTCTCCCTTTCCACTGCTGTTACTTGTTCAGGCTTTCATGATCTGGGAATCTTTGGCAATTCAGTTCCCTGAGACCTCCAGAACAGAGGCATGCTTCACATAAGGTAGGATGTAAATGGCACACTTTGCCCCCACAACCCTGAATCAGAAGTTAGGATGAGGGATGTTCACTCAATGAGCTAGTTGGCTGCTGTGAGCAGCAACTTGGGCACAGGGCCTAGGGAGGTGAATGACACAGCTGGCTAAATGTCACCATGGGAACCCAGTGAGCCCCTCTTCAATGGTTAATAGCTCTGCTCCACTTTGATATTTTAGGTCCTCAATCATGTTTGCTCTGCTCTCCCCACACTTCCTCATTCTTAATGTGCCTGAAAAACCCCTCAGCTGTTCCTGCACTGCATCAGATGCATCTAGAGTCCTGAATGGCTGACACCAACAGCCTCAGTAGCCCTGCTGTGTTCTTTGTGGACCAACTAAAGGGTAGTCCTTACCACTTTTTCCGCCTGGTGGTGATTGCTCTGGTTTTATAAATTATGTCATTGAGACCCAGAGAAATTATATCATTTGCCTGAGGTCATACAGCAAGTGCCAGAGCAGGGCATGCATGGGAACTTTTTCTCTCTGCTTAATGTTGTTTGTAAACAAATGTTCACCATCACTATTAAGGAACATTTGTGTATTTTTCCAGCTTGTTTTGGGTCCAAATTTTAAGTCATAGCTACAGAATATAACATAAAAATAGATAAGTATTTTAAAAGACTGGAAATCTAGTTATTTGCGAAAGGAAAAACTTGAAAGGGTTATCATTTCTTAGTGGCTAAAGCTGCTAAGGACAAAGCAAGAAGTTATGACTGATAGAACTCTATATTTCAGACAACTTTTCATTCTGTGTTTTGAATTGAGAAGCATTTCTATCAGTGGAAATGGGAGACACCTCTGTTTCTCAAGTTATTTGAAAGAAAAGCACATTAGATCTAGAATGATTCAAATACTCTGCTGAGAGACAGACCTGGGTGAGCTCTGTTAGCTAGTTCTTCATAAAGAGTTGGGCTCAGTTATCCATGTCAGTGCACAGGAGTTGAATTACTCACCAATCTGGTTGAAATGGTACTGAGTTATTGGGTAATGAGATGTCATTTAGTTTTAAATTTTTTTTATTGATTGCATATATATATATATATTTTTTTTTACATTGTTGTGTACCCTGAGGTTCTCCCACCACCTTGTCACCCATGAACTATCTTCTTAATTGCTTGTGCCCATCCCTCTCTGGTTTTATGCCCTCTTTCTCTCTTGCTCTATACTTCAGTTCTGTTGAGTGTTATTTTTAAATTTTACTTGTCCTTTTGTTTGTTTTCTCCCTATATACCACATATGGATGAGATCATTAAGTATTTTTCTTTTTTTTTTTCCTGGCTTATTTCTGCTAACATGATTCCTTCTAAACCCATCCATGTTATCACTCATGCCTCAAAATTTTCACTTTTGACTGCTGAATAATATTCCACCATGTACATAGACTCTTAAACTACTGAAAATGAAACTACAATTTGATTCAGCAATCCCACTTCTGGGAATCTACCCAAAGGATACAAAAACATTAATTCAAAAGGACGCCTGTGCTTGGATGTTTATTGCAGCACTATTTACAGTGGAAATGGGAGACACCTCTGTTTCTCAAGTTATTTGAATGAAAAGCACATTAGATCTAGAATGATTCAAATACTCTGCTGAGAGACAGACCTGGGTGATATAGATATAGAGGATATAGAGCTGTCATTTTAGAATGGTGCTTTCAGAGAAACCTTCACTTCATTTCTGAGGGTATGGTGACTATATTTTATAACAATTTTCACTTTCTGTTTACCAAAAACCTTGTGACTTAAAATCGTGCAAGTTTGTTTCTTACACTTTTGGAGGTCAGAGCTTAAAATCAAGGTGTTGGCACAGTGCACCTCTTCTGGAGACTGTAGGGGAGAATTTGTTTCTTTGCCTTTTCTAGGAACTTCCTGCATTCTTTGGTTCATGGCTCCATTCTCCATCAAGGCTAGGTGTGCACCATCTTGCTTTCTGTCTCTCCCTCTCTCCTTCTCTCCCTCTCACCCTCTCACCCCCCCCACATGTACATCACTTTTCCTCTTCCTCTGACTTTGCTGCTACCTTCTTGTAAGGATGCTTGTGTGTACATTAGATCCACCTGGATAATCATCTCCTCACCTCAGAGTTCTTACCTTAACCACACCTGCAGAATCCCTTCAGCCCTGTAATTTCTGTGTGTGTAGTTTCCAGTCAGAGCATTGACATCCCTGTCTCAAAGACCTTTTACTGACAGTAGGAAATGACATATGAATGCAGATGCAGAATTTGCTTGTGACTGACAAAACTCCCATGTGTGCTGTTAAGGTGAATGAGTTGCAGAAATTATTTGATGTTACTGTCTTCAAATGTATTTGAAAATATTCTGCTACCTTTCTACAACAGTTCTAGGATGTATATGGAACAGGCAGTGTTATTTCCACATTTGTGAGGTGGAAATATTTAGAGAAGTGAGTTATTTTTAATCATATTAATTACCTAATGCCTAGTTGTCTAAAAGCTAATCAGCCTGAATTCTACTCTTTTTGTATTGAAGCATCACTCGTAGAGCTCACAAAATTAAGTGAAAACAGCAAAACAGGGTTTTTAAAATTTGCTATCCTAATATTGCTTTTGAGACCCATTATTTAAATTTAAAATATCATCATAAATGACAACCTCATTTTTGTTTCTCTAGTCACCAATATCAGAAATAGTTGTGTGTGTGTGTGTGTGTGTGTGTGTATGGTGTGTCGATGGGAAGAAAACTATAAAAAAAAGAGCAACCAAGTGTTAATTGGCGTAATGGTTCGGACAGATACTCTACAAAGCAATTTCTACTGTGAGATCTTGATTTTTCATTTTGTCAGCCTTCTTTGTAGGACATATTGGGGAAAATCACCAAGTATCTCTATTTTTATCTTGTATTTAGTCAGTTACTTTCATAACATTTATAATGTATAGTATCTTTTATTATAATTCCTAAATTAACTTCATTTAATAGTCTTCCTTTTTTCCTGTTTCTTAATTTGTGCCAAAAGGCTGAGAGGTCAGGTGTACGTGAGCCACATCTTGGAGAATCTCAGTATACTAATAAAGGAAATGGATTTTCCTGTTAAAGGTATCTCTGAAATCACCTAGTGATCAAAGATGTGTATATGTTATGGTATTTATTTTTATCGAAGGGTAAACCTTGAAAATTGTATCTAGGCAGTCACTATGGAGAAAAGTTACCAGAGAGTTATAAAATTTCCATTTAAGAAGTATTATCTTTTTAGTCAATTCTTACAGGAAAGAAAAAAAAAACAAACAAAACAAAAAAGCACCTTAACAACCTGAAAAACTCAACATTCCTTTAAGATTGGTCATATTTGAAAGTCTTTTTAGGTCATAACAGCAGGCATATTTACTTACACTTGGAAAATTTGGAGAAAGAAAGGGGGGAAAAAGAGTATAATTATTATTTCTAATGTTTTCCAATGATAAAGTCATTTTATTCTACTCTTCCTATGACCTCTCTACCACAAAAACAAAAACAAGCAAACAGAAAAAAAAACCTTGCTTCTGTTTCACAGAGTAATTTGATTATCGCTTGACACTTCTATCCATTTAGAGGTATTTCAGGTCCAAATCTAAGTAGGGGTGTGTACAACATGGTAATGGAGACAGAAAATGAGATGTGCATTTCATGAAGGTAGAGTTATGTGAGAAGAAAGTAAGAACTGTGTTCCAAGGACTGGTTTGGCTTTAAAGGTATTTTGTCAGTTTTCTTAATTTTACACTCGTATACATTTCCATTAAGATATATAGAGCTTTAAAATGTTTTTTCTCATAAAAGGGAGAAACATACATAAATTATAAAAAGTCAAGCTATAAGATCTGACCCCAAACACATAAATATTAGAGCTTCCGTACCTTAGAATTGGAAAAGATAATGAGTAATGAGCATGTTTACTGAGAGTCCATGAAACAGACAGTTTAAAGTCATTTCTCTATATTGCAGTCAACTGAGTTGACCTTTTTAGAATACTAATCATATTTTCCTCTGCAAGTATCTTTCTATCTGCTGATTAGTTTCACTGTCATGCATACAGCATGCAGGACAATAAAGAGGTTTAGTCAAGCATCTTCTCTTCTAAATTTACAGGATAATTCTCAAAATGTTCAAGTATAAAATACCATCTATCCTTGGATGGCTCTTGCCACAAGATCTGGCAACTGCCTCTCCACTAGCTATGCAGAAGTCTCCAGCACTAGTTTCTATAGGTTAATGATAGCTGGGGTTACTGCGAACTTACTGTATGCCTGAGCTGTTTCCCATCATGTGTATGTATTGTCTTATTTTGTATCAACTCTTTGGCACGGTAGTATTGTTATCTCTCTGTATAGGAACTTGCACTGTAGACTTTAAGATCTCATATCTAGTGGGTGGAGAGAACTGGTGGTATTCCATCTGAAGCATTATTGCTCTTAAGCCCATGTTCTTACTCGCAGACTGAAGCCAAACAGCCTAAGTGGTTTGTAATTTCAACTCTTCTATTTCTAAGATAATCATCTCAATGAAAGGAGAATTTAATTATTCCTGATAAAACATGCATGTGTGTCAACTGGAAAGCATCAGTGAGCTGCAGAGGAGAGGCTTGAAGTGATATGATAACTTAGGGAATTTTGAGAATTTACAATACTAAAGATCATTATTAAACTCCCTCGTTGCTACCCTGTGCACACAGTCTTGAGTTTTCACTAGTCAGATATTAGATGCAGATTTAAGGGATCCTTTGTAATATGGCCATCCTAGGCCACTCTTTGTGTCTGTGCAGCTTCGGATCCAGCACGGCAGTAGCTGAGAGCAGAGAGCTTTCCAGGTGCCCACTGGGCAAGGAGGCACATCCAGTGTGAGTGCTGGAGGCAGGTGGTGGCTTCTCAATTTGAAAGTTGGAATCTGGAGTGAGATACTAGCTAGGGTGATAAAGATTGTTAAAAAGCAATGCCTTGAGTTACTTTAAAGATGTGTTTACTTTTCTGCAACTCAAAAGTTACTCTCTACTGAATTAAGACGAGTTTATTCTCTTTTTCAGCAGGGAAAAGAAATTATAACTCATGTTTTATTTCTGATTTTGAGGTGCAGCAAAAATAGTGCATCAGAATTATATCTAGGGCCTTAACTAACATGCAGACATGTGGGACCCAGCACAAATCACATTTCTGTGAAGTGTAAATTCTAGCCAGTTCTTCTTGTGGTGCATCTGTGTGAAGTCATTTACCTCCTGTGCGTGTGCTCATTTCTAGTAGGCAAATAAACCTTCTGTGCATATGTTCCTTTCTAGTAGGCAAATAAACAAACTGAAGTAGAATTGCTACACAAAGTGCACTATAGTTTAAGAATTTGATAATAACTGTTTTTGCTAACAGAAAATAAATTTCGTTTTTAGCATCAGATGGTGTTGCAGAATTTATTAATACATTTCAGAAGTGAATGTAGTTTTTTTGGTAATATTCTAAACTAAATACAGACATGATAATATAAAGGCATTGAGCCATCTTAATTATTCTTGTATTGGGAATGAGAGTGTTTTAATCAGTAACTAATTTGCTGGAAATAGGAAAATATGTTGCTCTCTCCTTATGAGAAGAGAGCAACTTGTGTTTTGGAATTTGTGTTTTATATTTTCATCTAGGTGAGAAGACTGGAGTTAAAGTTTGGCAGATAAACCACAATTGCTTTTAGAAAATGACTCATCAAGTGCATTGCTACCTTGGTTATTGTCAGGCTGTAAAAGTGATGAGTTTATCAGATTAGTGATAGTCATCTTAACCTCATTATTACATTTAACTATGAAATTTTTAATCAAGCCTTTTCCATTTTTAAAATATACATTAGAGCCTGCCCCAATATTTAGATATGGCATGATCCTGTGTAAGTTGACCACCACAAGGCCATGATATAAATATTACTAATACTCAAAAATCAGCCATCTGTTCTTTACCTCTAGTAAGCATAAGGCAGTTGAAAATTAATGATTGTAGGTGAAAAATGGTATTGTGTTAAAAAAAAAAAACAAAAACAACCCAACAACTTGGCTGGTAAGGTCAAGAGGGAAAAATCAGAAGAAAAAAAAGAATGAGAGAACCAACTAAAGTTAGTATGTTGTGAAATTACAATGGGAATTATTTCTACCAAAACCTATCCTAAACTTTTCGAGGAAATAGCCCCCAATTTCATTCCATTCCACTTACTTCTGCTGGGCAGTTACTACTGGCACTTGTGACATCCTGCCTGCCTGCTCAGTGTAGCACTTTTGATAGCTTGCCTGGTGAGGGTTTGCCACGTATGGCTGTTACATGAGGTTAGCTAGAAACTCCTGAGAGGAGTTTGGTGGTGAAGTGCAAAGTTCTAGGTGTTGAGGTTCCATGAGCTGGTGGTTCTGCTGCTCCCCAGCCCCAGTCCTACTTGAGGGCTGAGCCTCAGGGGCAGACACTGGCTGCCCCATGTTTTTGCTAAGCATGTGTGTGGATGAACTGACTTCTTCACGCAGGAGAAATGAATGTCAGTGACTGCAATAGTAGCATGACCCTCACCAGCCAGGCCCAAGAAAGAGATTCTAGAAACATCACATCAGGTCCTACTTTGCATCTTTTTGTGGCCCAGGATGGGTGGGTTTCCTGATCCTGGACACAACTGTAAGGCTGGGTAGGCAGTAGTGGAGAGGTGGTTGAGAGGCCTGGTGAGGGGTTTACCCGGCAGAAAGCACTGCATCTGACCTGCAGGTTGTCTTTGTCACTGTCTGACTAGGAGAGAAAAATAAGGACTCCCTGACACAGAGATGTCGGGAACTCAACCAATGGTTGCTGGAGCAGAGGGATGAAGGGTAGATTGGAACACAAGAAATGAGAGGAATTCTTCAGTCGCCACCAAGTGTTTCTTGCCAGGGATGCCTCCCTTTCCTCCTCCTGACCCAGAGCAACAAGCAGGAGACATGTCTTTGCACTCCAGAAGAGTGCAGGAACAGTGCAGGCTCTGAGGAGAGCAGAGGTTCTCTGCTCTCAGTGGGGCCACCTCAGATTAGCTGGTGTGAATAGCACAGAGATGTCCCTTCATTCTTCAACAACATTGGGATCTCTGGCCGCAGGACAGATTGGTGTCTGGGACTGCTGTGTACCGGTACCACCAGAGGAAGTGAGGGGTGTAGAGGTGATGAGGCCAGCAGATCGGGCCTGGTCCCTAGCTGATCTGAACCTTTACAGGCCTCTGCAGAGGAGCTCCACCACTGGGTGTGTGGCCCCATCCATGCTCTGCAGCTTCCAGGAAGCTGCTTGCAAAGCAGTGACTCACACAGGTTCCCTGGGATCTTCCTCATCACTCTCTGAGACGGAAACTTTTGAAATCTCCATTTTTTTTAGATAATATTGAGGCCTGGAAGATAAAACGAGTAAGACTCAGATGAACCAGTTGAGCAGGAAGTGAAGCAAGGTTTTGGATTCTACCTGGGGCCTTTCCACCTGCAGTGATCTTAAGATGTGAAATTTATGTAGAAATAAATTATTTAATTAAAAAAAGTACTCTAAAATGTCCACAGGAGTACAACCTAAGTGATAATGTTTTAATTCATTTACACTTTTTGCATTAGGTATTTCTCTATGAATATGGATTTGCTTTAAAACCAGAAAAAAAGTTAAATTTTTTATCTTTGATGCTTAAAAACAAATATAATTAATTGCAGAAAAAAATAAATGATAATATAGATTTGAGCTTACTTTTTGTAGTTCCTCCTTTAGACTTTGACTCTTTCATCTCCCCAAGAAATCTGAGGGTTCAAGACATCATCAATGAAAATAATAGGAGAATGTGATCTCATTGCTTCCAGGTTCATGCTCTAAAAACAACTGCTAACACTTTTCAAAATTATGTTTTTGGAGGTGCAGTGGGCCTTAAAGGTTTTCCACCCTGCCCTCCACCAGTGTGCCCCAGTAGCCCTCTACCCTGTTCCAATGGGTCCTCCCTTCTCTCCCATTCCACTACGTTTCTCCTTTGGTTGCCTTAGTTGTCTTTTGCATTTTTAAATTGAAGTACCATTGTTTTACATTCTTATCAAATTCTTTTGACAATTTCTTCCTTCAATGTGGTTGCTGTCGGCCTCCCACCACCAATGCACTTATAGTCACTGCCTCACCCCTATTTTCACCCTTTTTGCTCCCCTCCTGGGTGTCTTAGATCTATGGTCAGCTTTCAAGGGCTGATCTTAAAGTTTGTCTAACCCTTTGTTTGGTTTCTCTATATTCCACATACTCCATCCAGTGTTTGACTTTTTCTAGCTTGTTTTGCTTAGCTAACTTTTTCCAGTTCCATCCATGATGCAACACATTGCAAGGTTTATCTTTATTGATCACTGAGTAATACTCCCTTGTGTGCATATGCCGTATCTTGATCTATTCCTCTGTTCTGGGACGTCTAGGTTGTTTCCATATCTTGACTATGGCGAATAGTGTTGCAGTAAACAGGAGTACAGGTTTCTTTTCAAATTAATGTTTTTGTGTTGATTCCTTGGGATGGCTGGCTCATATACCAGATGCATTTTTAGTGTCTTGAGGAACCTCCATGATGCTTTCAATGGGGCCTGGACCAGTCTACATTCCTGTCCACTGTGTATAAGTGTTTCTTTTTCTCCACATCTTCACCAGCACTTATTGTTGTTGTTCTTTTTTTAAATATGGCCATTCTCACTTGTGTGAGTTGGTATCTCATTGTGGGGTGGTTTATATTTCCTGGTTGCCTCAATTTTGTAGTCAGATATTGAGGTTGTTATTTGACTTGCCCTTTGTTATGTTTCTCCATGTTTCACATATAAGTGAGACCAAGTGATATTTATCTTTCTCCTTCTGACTGACTTTGCTTAGCATCATCCATTCCAGATTCATCAATGTTGTCACAAGTGGCAGGAGTCCATCATTTTAATTTCTTAGTAATATTCCATTGTTTTGTGTGTGTGTGTGTGTGTGAGAGTTAGTGAGTGTGTGTGTGTGTGTGTGTTTACCGCATTTTTCTGATCTACTTCTCCGAACGGCTTTTATGGTGCTTTCTCTAGAATAATAGCCAGGTGCTTGTATAAAGGCTTTACATGTTGATTCATTGCAATTTCATAAAGCCACAGCTCACTAAGGTCAAGGAACTTCTCCAAGGTCACACAGAAATACAGATGGTAGGTCCAGGATAAACACTCAGCAGGTCTGAGTGTTTAGCTCCAGGGCATGTGTTTACAGTCACTGTATAAGACTGTTGTTCTATTCTGGTATCAGAATATCACCAAGCTGTGGAGTGTCACCCATGGCTGACAGAAGAAGGCAGTTTCCTTGTGTAAAATCACACAGCCCATCTAAAATTATCTCTTTTATGTTTTGAGTGATTTTGAACATCTACCATTTTCTGATTTCTTCAGGGTAGACTTGGTATCTGTACATTCCATCTGGTGCTTAAAATCCTCACAAATTTTTGGATGAATCTTAGTTCCTTAGCATAAGACAACACATAACATTTTGAATATTTGCAGATGGCTGAGTGCAATTGTTAGGTTTATCTTTTCTCAGTTGTTCCTAGCCTTTGGCTGAGTTTTTAATTAAAACTCAAATTATAGACTCTACTCTTTCACAGTCATGGAAGAGGGACAACAAATGGGACGTGTTAATAATAAGCCCTGCACAGCAGCTTGGTATAATGAGTCCATGGCATGAAATAATCAAAGAGAGGGCATGGGGACAATTAAAAACACATTAAATGCTTATGATGAAAATCCTATGAATGGAATTATGTTGACAATACTCAGAGACATGTACATATATCATTTCTATCCTAGGTATTGAGTTGATCTCATTCTCTCTGTAAATAGAATATACTAATGAGTTGCTTGTCAGAAGCAGCCAGCAACCATGTCACAGTTGGGAGCAGCTTTGCAAAGGCTGCCTTCTTAAGACTTCTCTTCACAGACCACTGCTGTGCTTGTAACTCTTTATTTACTTTTTCACCCAATAAACAGGCAGTGCCATACATGGAGTTGGCTAAGAGCCCCCCAACTCCTTGGTAGAGGTGATAAGATCTTTGGCTACTAGGCAGGTTGCCTACTTTCCTCAGTGATGATTTACTTTTTTTTAAGGAGACTGTTGATGTTGATATTATATATCGTTTGCAACAGGCTTTTACCAGTCAGTGCCCAACGGGCACTAAACTGCTTCTCCACCTTCCTGTCATTTTTCTCCTCTTAGTTTCTTGAAGAAATGGTCCCCTTTGTTCTACTCAGCACATGCTCCTATATCCCTATCTTTTCTAAGTACTCACCACCTTTTTAACATAAAGGGAGATTTAGTCTCCCTTTCAGTCACCTCATTCTCTTAACTGTGCTATATAGTGTCTTCCTTCCCCCTTTTGGTATGTGAAGCAGTTTGTCTCGTTGGTTCTTGTTGTTACTACCACACTGGTTCCTCTACATTCTTAAAATCCTTAGCTTCTTTTTGCTTCAGCCCCTTCCTCTTACCACTTGACCTCTACCTGCAGCATCCTGGTCACTCCCTCTTTCCACCCCTCCCACCTGAGACTTAGCCCAGCCCTGCTGTCATGAGGGGTGGCTACTGTCCCTGTGGGCCATGCCCCTAACCAAACCCTTGCCCTCTGCATCAGCACCACTTCTTTCCTCCACGCCCACCACCATCCTTTCATAATACTCTGGAAGTTTCCATCAGTAGCCACTGCTGCTTCCTCCCTGTAGTCCTTGCAGACCCATTACTGGTTGACCTTTGCGTTACCCATTCAGCTTGATTGTGAAGTTCCATCCATGACTCTCCTGTAACCTAATTGGAACCTCTGACCCCTCTGACTTCCCAGCTGCTCAGTGTGCTCCCTTCCTGTGCTTATCAACCCTAGATTTTGTAGTTGCAAGCCCAGCTGTTGAGCAGCCATTGAGGAGGAGGCGAAGGGTCTTCACAGAGCAGCAGGAAAGAGGGAAGGGTTGTTCCTTTCTTGAGAATTGCAGTGTTGTTGCCCAAAGCTGAGGAAGCGGGTGCCATGCAGATTGGCACTACTCTCATTTCATCTGCCATATCTTGGACAGATTAGAACCTTTAAATTATTTAAGTTATTTGGCTCATTTTCTGTTCCTGTTCCACCTAGCTGATATGTACCCTCTTTGCAAATGAAGCCAGAAATCTTGGCTCAGAGTTCCCTGGTGATAAAAGCTTCTGCCTCACTGTCTGCACAGACACTCTGTGTTCTCCAGAACCCAAGTGACTGAGGATATCGTTTCTCAAGGCTGAGAAAACATATGGCTGAGAGTATGCTGCTTCTCCCCGTCTGTAACCTCCTGATGAGACATCTGCTACAGCATTTTTTGTTCTTGGATCATGGACTGTTGTTTGCCAATTGTTTTCATAAATATTAATCTTTGAAATCTTGAGTGACATACAAGTTGTTCCTTTTAGATTCCTTTCTTCTTTGCATGCGCCATTTGCAAATCATTGTGCCACAATGAAACAATGGCTTTCTTCTCAAAAGATTCCTATTTTAAAAGTGTGGGGTTAAAAGTCCCAATGTAAAACCTTGTACTTTTTATTAACAGTTGAGTTATTGCTGCTACTCCTGCACAAAGTTTATTGCCATTGGAATAATACTTGATGCATTAATTTTGCAAGAAAAAATCTTTCACTCTAGACTTTGGAACTACCTCAGCAAGACGTGTAAGTGCCACTTCCTGATGTCCGTGATTGATCAGTCTCAGGGTAGGACTGAAACTATCAGCTGGATAATGACCCAAACTGAACTGCAGAGAGTCTATTCAAGATGTTCCAGTAATGGTAGTCAGTGCATGTTAATTTTCAACTAGACTTTTGTGTGTGTGTGTGTTAGGGGGAGGAATTGAAGTCTCTGAGGACTGACAGAGGGAGCGTACCTGTCCCCCAAGGGTGCTGTGGCATGATGCTGACATGGTTTTGCAGGAACATATGACCTCTGCCACCTTGGGTGACAGGTGTAGAGCCTCGCAAGTGCTACACACAACATTGGGACTCCTTTCCCTGTGCTGGTAGCTCCTGCTTTATTTTCCTCTTATATTTAGGGATCTGTGATTAAGCTCATTTAAAATTCTTTCATTATTGCTCAGTGACTAAAAACCTTTTTAATATAAAGTATGAAAATGCTTCCCATGATAGTTGATCTTAAGGCCTACTAACCAAGAGTCTTCATGTATGAAGTCAGTGGTGCCCAGCTCTGCAGGTGACTAATTTTGGAGGAAGATGATTTCATCTTCTCTTCCTTTGTAATCTACTTGTTCCACATTTAATTTCATCTGTTTTTAAAAAATTGATGCCAGGCTCTCTCTCTGTGTAAGATCTTGAGTTGGGGTATTCTATTCTTGGGTTTTCATGAGAAATTTGAGTCTTTTATTGTTCTTAATTCAGATAGCATTGATTTACAGCACATGTGTGTTTCAGAGCTATAGCCCTTTCCCTCTTTAAATGTGTCACCACACCAGACATACACCAAATTCCTAATCCTCCTCTCACTGCCATCCACTGGTTACCTCCCTTTTGCTCCCACCCTCTTTTTGAATTGTTCTTTAAGTCAGAATGCTCTATTATTAGAGGAAAGTTAATAAATTGGAAAATAAGATTCATTGGTGAGTGATGAAATGATATCTTCAGCTATATCTAGAGTCACATCAAAAATATGTTTAGATGAGAAGAGATTTTCACACTTTGCTCTGTCTGTGGCTGGTTGTGTCAGGGGCCAGAGATGTGTCTCATAGTTGAAATCCAGCATGTTCCCTTGGAGGCCTCTTGATAAGTGTCTGCTCTCACCCACAGCTGCCATTTTTTTGAGAGTAAAATAAGATTTGCATGTTTGCACACCAGCTTGCTGATCTGGCCAGGGATGCTTTGTGGAAAGAATGGAAAGAGGATATTGATTATTTCTTCTGCACATGTGTCGTTGGGCGAAAAGGAGAGAGAGAGGAGAGAGAGAGGGAGGGAGGGAGGGAGAGAGAGAGAGAGACTGGATAATTGTCATAGTAAATCACTCGTTTTTGAATTTCTGAGGGTGGAAATTTGAGGTCAAGGTGTCAGTAGGGTTGACCCATGGGAAGTCTCTTTTCCAGACGTGTCTCATTGCTTGTGAACAGTTGTGTTCTCCATGCATCTTCACATGGGTTTCCCTCTGTCTGTGTGTCTGTGTCCAGATTTCCTCTTCTTATAAGGATATAGGTCCAACTGGGTTAGAGTCCATGCTGTTGACCCTGCTTTAATTTAGTCACCTCTTTCAAAAGTTGGGTCCAACTGAGGTAATGGGGATCAGGACTTCCACATATGAGTTTTGGGGTGACACATTTTTGCATGTAATGCCACCTCTATCTTTAGTCTACTCATAGATGAGACATGTTCCAATGTTTTTTGTATTCTTGTGTTGAGTGCGGTTAGCATGTAGTGAGCAAATTGCTGGCATCTACAGAGGTAGAGGAAGTTACTGGTAAGCATTATTTAAATCAGCCTCACCAACAGAGAAACTTAGAAAAGGAATTTACTTTCTTCCTGTTTCTCATCTTGGATTAATGTTGGAAGGAAATACTGGATTGGCATGAAAGCTTCAGGGACACTGCGCGGTATATGGGTAGATATTGGTGTGTAAAATTGAATCATAACATAGAGCCAAGTATTTCTGGAAAAGAAAGAAAGGGGGAAGTATGTGAAAGCTATTTGAACTTTAACATTTTCCTCAGCCTCAGGCTCTCAGAGCAGAATCTGGTCTTCTTGAGTACTTGGGCTATTTCAGCAGAATCAGAAAGAAATACACCTTTCCAATATAATCTTTAGAGTCTTCATATTTGCTACCAATTTAAATAAAGAATTATTCTGGATTAGAAGTTGAGGAATTTATTGTTCTGGTCTTCTTATGGAAAAAATCATTCATTGGAAAACATTCCTATAAGAGAGGTTTTTGGTTTTGTTTTGTTTTTCCCCATTATTTAAAAGTACTTGTAAGCTACAAAAAAAGTCATTTATTACTTATTTGGTAAGTGGCCAGTTTTTAAAATTATTATTTTTAATCACATAAATGATAAAATGAAATCCAGAAAACACCGCACACACAGTTACCACTTCTTTTAGCCCATGATGCAACCCTGCCTCAGTTGTTCTTTGCAACTGAGTAAGGGAGATAATGGTGAAGTGATATATTCTCATTATTTTAAGGAAGACAGTGACTCAAGTTCACAGTATTACTTTTGTAAGTAACCTGATTTATGGATGTTTTCCTGATATTTTAAGGAACCATTATTTTCTTTTCTTAGTTGTGAAATTTTTCTACTCCTTGTTCAGTGCTAGCAAAAGCAGGATAAATAGCATCAGAAAAATAAACTGTAAGAAACATTCAGAGTAATTTCTTCTGTCCTCAAGCGAATGAGATTATTGAACACTTGTGTTTTGAGGTTGGTGTAATCTCCCTGATGAGATTCCAAATAATCGGTTACATTAATAACTGCAAGAAAATGAAGTTTTCTTGGACCACACAGGTAGTCATTCATGCATATGTATAAAGTAGTAAACAAGAAGCAGAGAACATGGTGTGGAAAATCACAGGTGTGTTTATGTGTATGTGTGATGTATGTGGTGTATGTAGTGTATGTGGTGTATTGGTGTGGAGGGGGAATGCCATCTGTTAGAAGCAAGGCTGAGGTGCATTGTTTTGATGTGGAGAGGCAGGCTGAACCTGCAAGGTCTACAGCCATCACAGCATTGTTAAAGATGTATCACAAAGCGAAGAGGATGGGGAAAATGAAGCAGCATTTAAAAAAGGCGTACTTTCAGAAACTCTCCACAACCGAATTCCTATAATTTTCGTCCTTCACTCCAATTTAGTACATGCTACCCATGTATGTGGTAAGTGGATGTTAGAAGTAGGTTACAGACTGTAATGTGAAGCTCTTTGTCTGAATGTTCACCAATGTTATTTTCAATACATATATCAGAATAATATATAATAATAATAATTAATATAATAATAAATACTAATACCTAGATGTGTTAGCTTATTTATATTTCACCTTTGCTCAGATAGTTCAGTTTGCAAAGTATAAGGAAAAGTGCAGTGAATATTTATGGCCATCCTCAGATTGCCCCCCATAGAAATGAACTTAACTGGGTTCAAGTTCAAGAAAGATACTATCATATTACCAGAAACAAGTCATAAAGAAAAGGACAGAAACCAAATGGTTTCACTAATATATGGGATATAGTGAAAAAAATAAACAAAAGACTTGAGGAAAAGTCCAAACAAACTAAGCACCAAACTGAAGCACACAACTCTGAGCAGGAGGGAAAGGGGGGGGGGAATGGAGGGGAAGGTGGGAGGGTAAATCCCTGGGATTACAATGTTGTGAGATTTATATATAAATAAATAAAAAAAAAGAAATAGAAAATACAGGTTATATAAATTTATTTTTTTCCTTTTTTATTTTATTATTACTATTTTTTTATGTCACATCAATTTAATCTCCATTTAATTTCCTGGGGTCACCCACCACCTCCCCTCTCCCTGACCATTCCAGCTGGTCTCCACCCTCCCATTGTGTATTTTCATTTGGTTGTCCATATATTAGTGAAACCATTTGGATTCTGCTTTTTCCTTTCTGATTCGTTTGTGCTAGTATGATTTCTTCTAGGTACATCCAGCTTTCAATAAATTCATCAAATTTGTCATTTTTAATTGATGAGTAATACTCCGTTGTGTATATATACCACATCTTCTTCAACCATTCATCTGTTTTGGGACATTTGGGTTGCTTCCATGTCCTTGCAATTATAAACAGTGCTGCAATGAACATCTGAGCACAGGTGTCCTTTTGTACCCACATTGAGGTCTCCTTTGGGTAGATTCCCAGAAGAGCGATTGCTGGGTCAAATGGTACTTCCATTTTCATTAGTTTGAGCGTTCTCCACACTGCTTTACATAGTGACTGGACCAGTTTACATTCCCACCAGCAGTGTAAGAGTTTTCCTTTCTCTCCACATCCTTGCCAGCACTTACTGTTGCCTGTTTTTTGATGTGGGCCATTCTTACTGGTGTAAGGTGGTATCTCATTGTGGTTTTGATTTGCATTTCTCTTATTGCCAGTGACGTTGAGCAGTTTTTCATGTGCCTGTTGGCCATTTGTAATTCCTCTTTGGAGAAGTGTCTTTTTAGTTCTTCTCCCCATTTTTTGATTGGGCTTCTTGTTTTGTTTTTGTTTAGTTGTGTGAGTTCCTTATGGAGCTGCGTTATTAAACCCTTATCACTCTTGTGGAGGGCATATTTTTTTCCCATTTGGTTGGGCTTCTTTTAGTTTTTTCTGTTGTCCTTTTTGCTGTACAGAAGCTTTTTAGTTTGATGTAGTCCCATCTGTTTATGTTTTCCTTCATTTTTTTTGCCATCTGTAGATGTTTCCAAAAGGGATTTCTGAATTGTACTTCATGGAGGGTTTTGCCCAGGTTTTCCTCTATGTATGTTATAGTTTCAGGTCTTACATCTAAGTCCTTTATCCATTTTGAGTTGGTTTTTGTACATGGTGTGAGGATGTTGTCTTGGTCCATTTTTTTGCTGGTCTTAGTCCAATTTTCCCAACATAATTTATTGAATAGGCTATCTTTGCTCCAATGTAAGTTTTCCCCCCTTTGTCAAAGATAAGTTGACTATATATATGTGCTTTTATTTCCGGGCTTTCAATTCTGTTCCATTGGTCTGATTGTCTGTTGTTGTACCAGTACCATGCTGTTTTAATTATTATGGCTTTGTAGTATAATTTGAACTCTGGAATAGTTAGGCCTTCATTCTCTCTTTTTTTTGGCCAGGAGGTTTTTTTGATATTCAAGGTCTTTTTTTATTCCATATGAATTTCTGTAATTTTTGTTCTATCTCATTAAAGAACGTCATTGGAATTTTTACAGGGATTGTGTTGAATCTGTAGATTGCTTTTGGTAGAATAGCCATCTTGATGATGTTAGTTCTTCAAATCCATGAGCAAGGAATGTCTTTCTATTTCCTTATGTCTTCTTTTATCTCTTTTGGCAGTGTTTTAAAGTTTTCTTTGTATAGTTCATTCATGTGCTTTGTTAGGTTTATTCCTGGGTATTTACTTGTTTTTGGTGCTATGGTAAATGGGATGGCTTTTTTAATTTCTTCTTCTTCTGCTTGACTTTTTGCATATAGAAAGGCTACTGACTTCTGTGTGTTTATTTTGTAACCAGCTACCTTACTGAACTGGTCTATTGTTTTGAGAAGTTTTTCTGTAGATTTTTTTTTTAGTTCTCTACATAAAGAATCATATCATCTGCATATAATGATAGCTTCAGTTCCTTTTTTCCTATTTGTATCCCTTTTATATCTTTCTCTTGCCTTATTGCCCTGGCTAGAACTTCCAGTACAATGTTAAAAAGTAGTGGAGAGAGTGGGCATCCTTGTCTGGTTCCGGATCTTAATTGGAATGATTTTAGTTTTTCCCCATTTAAGATGATGTTTGCTGTAGGTTTGTTGTAGATGACTTTTATTATGTTGAGGAATGTTCCTTTGACCCCCAATTTTTATCATGAATGGCTGCTGGACTTTGTTGAATACTTTCTCTGCATCAATTGATATGATCATGTGATTTTTGTTTTTTTTCTTGTTGATGTGGTGGATTATGTTAATTGATTTCTGGATGTTGAACCATCCTTGTGCCCCTGGGATAAATCCAATTTGTTTGTGGTGAATAATGCTTTTTATGCATCGTTGCATTCGATTTGCTAGGATTTTGTTTAGAATTTTTGCATCTGTGTTCATTAGGGAAGTTGATCTGTAGTTTTCTTTCTTGGTGCTGTCCTTTGGTTTTGGCATGAGAGTGATGTTTGCTTCATAGAATGTGTTTGGGAGCTTTCCCTCTTGATTTTTTTTGGAATAGTTTTAGTCATATAGGTGTTATTTCCTCTTTGAATGTCATGTAGAATTCATTTGTAAATCCATCTGGTCCTGGGCTCTTGTTTTTAGGGAGAGTTTTTATGACTGCTTCAATTTCGCTGCTTGTGATTGGATTATTTAGGTTCTCTGTTTCTTCTTTGCTCAATTTTAGGTAGTTGTATTTCTCCAGGAATCTGTCCATCTCGTCCAGGTTGTTGTATTTCTTTCCATATAGTTGGTCATAGTAGTCTCTGATTATCCTTTGGATTTCTTTTGTGTCCGTTGTAATTTCTCCTCTTTCATTTGTGATTCTGTTTATTTGAGTGTTTTCTCTTCTTTTCTTTATGAGCTTTGCCAGGGGTTTGTCAATTTTATTTATTTTTTCGAAGAACCAGCTCTTAGATCTCTTGATTTTTTTGGATAGTTTTTTTGGTTTCTAGGTTATTTATTTCTTCTTTTATCTTTATTATTTCTTGTCTTCTGCTGGGTTTTGGGTTTTCCTGTTGTTCTTTTTCTAACTTTTTGATCTGGAATATGAGGTTTTTTCTTTGGATGGTTTCTTGCTTTTTGATATGGGCCTGTATTACGATGAACCTTCCCCTTAGGTATGCTTTTGCTGAGTCCCAGACATTTTGGAATGTTGTGTCTTCCTTGTCATTTGTTTCAAAGTAGGTTTTAATTTCTTCTTTAATTTCTTCAATTACCCATTCTTCATTTAGTAACATATTGTTTAGTCTCTATTAGGTATTGGGCTTTCTTCCTGCTTTCTCTTCAGTGTTGATTTCTAGTTTGATACTTTTATGATCCGAGAAAAAAAGTTGGTATAATTTTAATTTTTGTGTATTTGTTCAAGTTTTCTCTGTGTCCTAATATGTGGTCAGTTTTAGAGAAGGATCCATGTGCATTTGAAAAGAAGGTGTAGTTCCTTCTTTGAGGGTGCAGTGTCCTGTAGATATCTATTAGGTCCATTTGATCTAGGTCCTCCTTTAAAGCTTTTGTATCCTTGTTTAGTTTCTGTTTTGTTGATCTGTCTTTCGGTGAGAGTGGGGTGTTAGTCTCCTACAACATATGTGTTTTCACCAATATATGTTTTCAGTTCTGCAAGTATCCGTCTTATGAATCTTGGTGCTCCCTCGTTTGGTGAATATGTGTTGATAATTGTTATGTCTTTTTGGTGGGTTGAACCGTGTACCATTAGATAGTGTCTGTCATTATCCTTTGTCACTTTTTTTATTCTGAAATCTGCTTTATCCTCTATGAGAATGGCTATCCCTGCCCTTTTTGGGGGACCGTTCACTTGTAGAATAGTTCTCCATCCTTTCACCTTCAGTCTATGCTTGTCTTTAGGAATTAGATGTGTTTCCTGGAGACAGCAAAATGTTGGCTTCTGTTTTTTGATCAGTCTGCAACTCTGTGTCTTTTGATTGATGAGTTTAGACCATTGACATTTAGAGTGATTATTGATGTGTGAGGTTCTAGTGTTGATTTTCTAGAGGTCATTTTGTGGTTCTGCTTTGGTTTCTTGTTATGTTTATTCTATTTATTCATCTGTTGGTTTTGGTCTTGTGGTTTTTTTCAAATATTTCTTGGAGTGGTGGTTTGGTGAAGGCAAATTTTTGGAGACTTTGCTTGTCTGGGAAGGTTCTAATTTTTCCTTTATAAAGGAAGGACAACTTTGCAGGGTAGAGTATTCTTGGCTTGAACTTTTTGTCTTGGAGTTTTTTGAAGATGTGGCTCCATTCTCTTCTTGCTTGAGGTGTCTCTTCGGAGAAATCTGAGGTCAGTCTGATGGGCTTTCCTTTGTAGGTTATCTGTTTCCTCTCTCTAGTCATTCTCATTATTTTTTCTTTATCTTGGACTCTTGGAAGTTTTATAATTATGTGTCTTGCTGTGGTTTTTCTTTCATTAAAATAGTTTGGTGTCCTTTTTGCTTCCTGTCTGTCTATTTTCATTTCATTCTTCGGAATTGGGAAGTTCTCTTCTATAATTGCATTAAAAAGCCTTTCTCTTCTCCTCCTGGGATTCCAATTATTCTTATATTTCCTTTCTTTAAGGTATCTGATAGATCTCTGATTTTTTCTTCTGTCTTCTTACTTTGTTTTTCTCTCTCTTGGTTCTCTCTATTTCTGTATCTTCCAATGTGCTGATTCTTTCTTCAGTTTCTTCTAGTCTGCTTTCTTGGCTCTCCCCTGTATTTTTGATGTCTCCTATTGCTCCTCTTATATACTGCAGTTCCTTCATTTTCTTATTTAGGGTTTCAGTCTCTTTTTTCTGTTTGCCAATGATAATGTTCATTTTGCTACATTCCTTTTTAATACTTTTCAACTTCTCCTCTTAGCTTGTTGATTGCTTTTACCATATTGTGTCTGAATTCTTTATCTGACATTATGGACATTTCTTCAAGTTCAACCATGTTGGTTTCTGGAGATTGTTTATCCTTTGGAGATGGATGATTTTTCTTTGGGCTTACTTGAGTATTTGTATTTTTTCTCCTTCTTGTGTTTTCCCTTCGGGTTTGCGCTACATATTGAGCAACAATGGCTCTAGTATTGGTTAGCATGTTGAGGTATATCAGGTTGTGGTTGTTTCTGCTCTTGTGCCTGTATAAATTCTTGCTTGTGTTGGCCTGTGTTTTTGGGATGAGTTCCTTTCCTTTCTTTCTGTGTCTGCGATCTGAGTTTTTCTTTTGAAATCTTTATGCAATGATTTAATTCTTGTTGATAAACCTTATCTGCGCCAGTGCCAATAGGCGCTGGTGCCACTGGCACTCACTGCTGCTAACGGGCAGGTGCTACCGCTGCCCTCCAGGAAGGGGATGGGCATGCAGGTCTCAGAGGAGAAGTGGCAAGCTGGGGACGCAAGGAAATGAGATGCCTGTCCCCTGGCACCCTGCACTCACTGCTGCCAACCGACGGGAGGATGCTGCTGCTGCCTTTCGGGAAGGGGGTGGGCGCGCAGGCCCCAGATGTGGGGTGGCAGGCTGGTGGCGCGGAAACGGGATGCCAGTCCCCTGGTGCCCTGCATTCACTGCTGCTGACCAACCTATATAAATTTATATATATAGATCATGTATATGCAAAGTTACATAGAAAAAAAGACTAAAAAGAAATATATCAAAATACTAATAATTTCATTGAAAAAGTAAACGTTTTCAGTGACTTTGTTCATTTACTTTTAAAAGTTTGGTAATGTAACATACCTTTCTAAAAAATCCCAAAAATATATAATAAAAGGTTATTATATATGTAAATTGTTAAGTCTCATAATACTGAATAAATTACTAATTTGACATAAAAAAAGAAAGGTACTATCTTCTTAATTGTAAGGGCTGTTATAAAAAAAAAAAACCACACTAGTTTCCTATAAATTGGCTTATTTTACCAAATACACAGAGCAGTCAATGGCTATCTACAAACATGAAAAATGTTCATGGTTCACCACTAAAAGTGTGTTTAAATAGGATCATAAAAGGGTTTACTCTAAAAAGATTTATTTTTGACTTTTATCATCAGCTCTTTGTTGGCTGTAACTTTTTATGATTCAGTATTTATAAATTAGCACATACTAATAGGAGAACTCTAGATAAGAAAAAATCATCTAAAGTATGTTCTCCTTTCTCTGGACTTGCTGCTACAATCTCCTCTTACATGTGGGCTCTTACCTGGGACCATGTTCTTGCTATTTAAGAAGTTACGGCAGATGTGGACCTTGAAGAACTCTGAACAATATAGTAGGAAGCAGAGGACATAGCTGTGCCCATAGCAGGATTCAGAGCCCGTGTTGTTGGTCTTACCACAGCAGATGACTCTTGTATTTACTCCTGAGTCTTCTGGAAAGAAACCTTTTATCCAAAAGAGAGAAACGACCCTTAGTGAACAGAACAAAGCAGCAGGAGATTGTTCATGTTGGCAACACAGAACTGAAGTTGAAAAATAATCTTTTGCTTGGGGATAGGAGTGCTGTGGAAGCAGTTCCCGCGGGTGGGGTCTTATACTTCCTCAGCAAGACAGTGATGTCAACCAGTGTTATCTCAATTACAAAAAAAAAAAAAAAAAAAATGAAGCATTTCCATTATACGAACATGGACTTAAGAGAATTGCACAAATAATTTCAAGGATTTTGTGACCTCTGGGGTCTTTTCTTAAGGATTTCAGTTCTATAAAATTCCAGAACAAATGATTTAGAAGTTCGCTTGTTTTCTATTCATTGGAATAAGAAAACAAAACAAAACACCAAATGTCACCAGTAGATTCTTGATTATGAGCAGCTATTCAAAATGGACCTAACTGAATGAACATGATGACTTGTATGGCAAGCACTGACCACATACTGGCTCCCACTGTCTCACTACTTAGCTGTGGGCTTGCAGGCCTGCTCTTAGGGGTCCCTCCAGTTAAATTAAAAGTGGTCACTGAGTGTGATCACCTTTGTGAAGTATACTCTCTTGCATCTCTAGTTCTTCCCTTTTCTGGATGTTGAGCCTTGATCTGAGTGATCACTACAGTGTGCATAGACATGTTGTATGTATTTGTGTATATTAATTCCTTTTGAGGAATATCAGATGGAAGACACACTGCCTCAGTGTGTTATATATCTGAGAACAGACAGCTGGGCTGGGAACTGTGCTAAGTACTGAAGATGCGGATGTGAGCACATTGAGATGGAAGGGCCAGGCCCCTTCTCTTTGGGGCTTGTGTGCTGGTGAGGGAGCAAATAACCATTGCCTCTGCTTCCCTGGGGAAGTACTGTGGTAAAAACAGGCAGCTACCAATATATGTCAATTCCCTTATTCACAGGGGCTAGGAGTCGATTTGGGGGCTGTTATAAGTGCTTTCTGCAGGCTCATAGTAGCTCTCTGGGCCAGGTGTAGTTCCAGTCTTCATTTTGTAGTTGGAAAAACTGAAGTGTAGAGAAGTTTTGGTCAGTCACCCCAAGTTCCGATGAGGATGTGGGTGACCTCACTGGGTCTACACCTGAAACAAGGTGGTTCTTAGGGATGTACACTTTAACACTACATTATTCTGCTGCCTCTCTCTGGAATAAGCATGATGTGAATTATGCAGAGTGACTGGGGGTGTGTTTTACATGGGCTGTAAAACACCCACCCTTTGGGCAGGGTGTTATTTGATGGACACCCAAACAAGGGACAGGGACACACCCTGCAGGGATAGGGGGCTAGGAAGCAGCATATATGCCAGAACCTGAGGTAGGGACTCTCGCCCTGCCTTGAAGGTAAACAGGCAGGCAGAGGGGAGCCCATGGTCCTGAGAACAGGAGCACCTGCTATCTGGTGTGTGGCTGACTAGGGATGCTGTGTGCAGTGAATGCTGAAGTGTGGAATCATGGAAGACTTTGAGAAGGTGATCGCAGTAACCTGGCAAGGCTGTGAGGTGGTAGGTTTGAAATCCGATGAAAAGAAAAACAAGACCTTTGACTTGAACTTGAACACTTAAGCCTGTCCCTAGGAAGCAGGCTCCAAGCAGTTAATTAGCATTGTCACTGTTTACCTACTATTGGTATGCAAAAAATCAACTACCAGCTTCTCTCAGCTCTCTCCCCCTCTCTCAGGCTTAAAATAGAAAAACTTAGAAACACAGTTTAAACTTTAGACTAGTTTGTCTCAATTTACCCTCTTCTAAACTTCTGTGGGTTCTTTCCACTATCCCCAGCCTTCTCACCAAAATCCCAAGACAAAGCAAGACTCTTAGAGTGCAGACTAATTTATTTTTAACTAAGTGATTTCCTAATTACTACAAAAGAAACATGTAGAACTCCGATTACTTCAACATTGTCCAAAACCTTCCTCAACATTGTCCACTGTTTCCCAGATTGCCTAAAAATCCTCAGTCTCTCAGTCCTTATCATCTCACCAACATTAGTCAGAGTTCATCTCCACGTTTTTGAAGACATCTTCCTTTGGCATGCTCCAACTCTTCCATGCTGTCTTCTTCTTGTCCTCCTTCAGGTAGTAGAAAGAAGCTCCATAGCACCGGATGGCAGCAAAGTTCACTTTCTTTTCAGTCCTAACTTTTACACAACCTCTTCTAGACCCAAGTCAAACTCAGCAAATCAAACTCCAACATGGAGTTTTTTTTTTTTTTTTTTT
>PVHY01005170.1:0-85977 GCA_004024945.1 Uropsilus gracilis | reverse complement strand
GCCCAGCTATTTGGGGCTAGGTCTCGCTGTGTTGTCCCGACCAGGACTCAGGCCACGTTCCCTAGCCCCGGCTGCTTCTCAGGCTGATGATTACAAGCACAAGCCACCATGCCCGGCTTTCCATGGTATCTTCCCTCTAAACAAAGAGGGTGTGCAGTGCCCTTATTGACAGCTTCTCTGTGCCAAGTTTTTGTTCACATCTCCTCGGTGACATTGTAGGCGTCATATTTTGTTGGTTCTCCCAGTTCGATGCGTGTGGTGCTCGCCTTGTTCCCCTTGAGTCCTGCCCAGGTGGCACACGTTAAGGGACTTTCCACCAGTATCTCACTGGTTTGTTTTCTATGGATGGATATTGTCTTAAGGTATCACTCCTGATTAGAGCTGTCGTGTTGAAGGCAAATCCAGGGGAGACTGTGGTGGATATACCACCCCCCCACCACACCCCCACAACCAGCCCTGCGTCTTCAAAGGGCTCAGATGTGCAGTGCGCCGGCAGGCCCGGCCTCTTTCCGGGCCGACCCCAGCCCCACCCCGCCTGACCTCGAGGAAGTGCGAGGAGCCGGTGCGTGCAGACCGCGGCGGCCACACCATGGTGGCGTGGCCACGGGGTGCGAGGGCACAGAGACCCGTGTGAACCCTGGGAGCCGCAGTGTCCCGGAAGCTCTCTTCTTTATTTTCATTAAAGTCATTGGTCAGTCCAAACATGATCATACTAATAACTTTAGCTTTCTTGAATTCATTATTTTTTAAGCTTTGTTTTCTAATTAAATGAATATTCTGTTGTCAGCAAGAAAATATAACACAGACATTTAAACCAAGATAATATTTGAGTAATCTAAATTTAGTTATTCCAAAATAGGAAGACATGTATCTTTGTCCTTTGACCTAATTAAAGTTTCTAAGCTTGGGATATTCATATTGTTCTTACAGAAAGAAGTGGGATAATCTCTTAATTGGAACCAAAACCAAATTTTCCTTTTTATCCAAAATGAAGGAATGAGGCTCTCTGGATACCTTTTAATTTTGTCTCTGAAAGGAGAGTAATGGATTGTCACTTTGAATTTTTGAAATGACATAATAGCTCTCTCCATAGGGTTTCTGATTAGTAAGAAAGTAAAATGAAGAAATGATACAAACCTGACCTTTCTACATTTTTCCCACTCCACCACTATATAATACATCCAAACTTAAAATGATTTGTTTTATCATAAAGCTAATTAGATCCAGGACTTTGTGAAGTTTTGAAAATTTTACAATATCTCTAAAGATTTCTTAAGTTAAACCCACCCACAATTTTTGATTTTCAAATTAGAAATTATTGTTTTTTTTTCACATGTACACAAATTTTTCTTTTTCTATCTGCAAGCTTAGCATTCATCAGTTGAACGAACCCCAGACATTGGTTGATTGAATCTGGAATTGATTCTCCCCATAGGCACAGAAGATCTCTATAAGGCACTTGATTATAGCTTAACATTGAGTATAACATTGATTATAGATTATAGAAGAATTTCTATAAGGCACTTGATCATTCTTGGATTTTGATATAGAGGGAATAGGGGTTCTAAAATCAACCCTCCATGGAGAGTCAGGGACTGCTGAAGCTATGTTTTGGGCATCAACATTTATACACAAAATTTCAAATGTGTGGGAGTTTGCACCTGTAACCCCTCCATTGTTTTTTAAAATATATATTACAATACCATAATTATGAAATTATAACCATGCAAAATAATATATTATTTACTGATGTGTGATTTAAAAGTTTCAAATACCGCTGGCATGGCAAACATCAAATCCAGCGTACTAATCATTATTTCTGAGAATGTATAATGGGGAATAGGATAGAGGAGATATTCACAGAGAATGTCAACTATCTCTGTGATGGTTGTTCTTTTTTTTTAATTTAATTTTTTAAAAGTTTGCATATATATGTGTACTTATATTTATATTACATTATTGTATTATTGTGTACCCCGGGACTTTCCCACTTGCTAACACCTGTTAATTATCTTGATCTTTTGTGCTCGTTGCCTCCCCCATCTTCTTCTACCTCCTCCTCTCTCACTCCATTGTTCAGTCCCATTGGCTGTTTTTATTTTTTCTTATTCATCTGTTTGCTTTTCCCTATATCCATCATATAAGTGAGATCATCCTGTATTTCAAATTAGAAATTATTCTATTCTCTACCTCAACATGACAGGTTAAGTAACATAAGTAATATTCCCATCTTCTGAAAGTGATCAATAATATGTTTTTCTTTCTAATTATGTGTTTGATTTTTTACTTAACTCTGAAGGGAAACTAAAATATTTGATTGCTATACAAAAAGGAAAGCAGCCAGGCATGGTGGTGCATGCCTGTAAGTGGCAGCCTAGGAAGACCAGGGATCAGGGACTTCCTGATCAGGAACCAGGGATCACGGTTCGAGTCCTGCTCAGAATAATGTAGCAGCCCAAAAAAATCACTGGGGGTGGTTGGTGGTGCACACCTGTAATCCCAGCTACCTGGGAAGTTGAGGCAGGGGATTGCTTGAGTCCTTGATACCCCGAGCAATGTGAGTCTATGGTTCCATGGGCGAAAATAGTGAGACCTAGTCTCAAAAAAAAAAAGAAAAAGAAAAAGAAAAGCAGTTAACATGGATAACAAGAAAATTAAAATTTAAAATTACACAAGAAAAGATAGAAAATATGGATGATTATGTCTGTTAAGTGAATTCCACTTGTTGGAGTTCATAGAAATATTAGCTAACTTGTATAAAATATTTTAAGGACAGTAAGGAAGGAATCAGGTCCTAACAAATATGAAGTCAGCACATTACTGATGATGAAATTTGACAACTTATAATGAAATAAAATTAATATTAATTAATTAAAATTACTATATTCATAAAATGAAATAAAACTCCAAAAGCCTTATCAAATTAAATTAATCATAGTCCAAAAAGATAATTCTGAATTGAGGGGTGTCTATTCTAGGAGTGACAATTTAGATTGATTATAATAATAGAAAGTATATATAATTCACCATATATATTAGAAAAGAAAATATGTAGTATGATTGTGTCATTAGACAAAGACCAAGCACTTGAAAAAATGAATGCAGAATTTTACAATGATTCTCACTCTTCTATGACATTCTAGTTGTGAAACGAAACTGTGAACTATGGGTGACAAAAGAGAACTTGCAGATATAAATAATGTCAAACATCAGTTGGCCCTAGCATTAGAGATGTAAATTACCTAATAAATAACCTTTTAATCTGGGTTTAGAGTTCAGAGTCTGGTGGAGCCAGAAATTTAACAGATGAGGATTTTGGCACGATAGCTTAAAAGTGAAGGGGATGTTCGTAGCAAAGGAGTGAATGGACAGCAGATATTACAGCAGGCAGCTTCCAAGCATCAGCTGCCTTCCAGCAAGGCAATGCATCCTGACAACCACAAGAGTTAACTCCAGAGAAGAACTTTTCCCAGAGTCTTCAGATGAAAAATCAACCTGATTCCTTGAATTCAACCTTTTGATAACTTGAGTAGAAAAGCAATTGCTTACCTATAGAACTCTAAGTTAATAAATTGATATGGCAAATGACTACATTTGGGTTGATTTATTGTCCAATAATAGAAAACTAATACAAATATATAGAAGAAGTAAATGATAATGTTAGGTAACTAGGACAGAAGTGGATCATAAAGATAAATAATTGCCAGATCTACCCAGGGTGCCATTCAAACTGGAAAGACCAACCATTAAAAATTGCAGCAAATGCAATATTTAATGATGATTAGTTGAAAGTATTTGTGAGGGTATAATTCCATAGAGACACTATCTGCAATTGGATTCCATATGCCCTATGATCAAATAACCCCACCCTTGTAAATACATACATAATTGCTCCAAGAAAGTATGTACAAGGATGTTTATAGCTGCATTATGCATAATAGCTAAAATCTGGAAATAATTTAAACATCCACCAATGGTAATATAATAAATGAATTGCTCTACGTTGATAGAAAAATTCCACGTGGCAGTGAAAAAATTAACAAGTTATAATTATATTTAATAATATGGGTGAAACATCAAATTTTTAAGCAAAGTAATTCAGACACAAAATAAATACAAAATATCATCTCATGTGTATATCTCTGTTAAAGGTTAAGACTAGTTTCTAGAGAAGTATTTCAAGATAATTCAGTGGGTGAGATGTTCATAAGTAGATTCTGTGAGCTAGCAATGAACTCTCACTCGGAGGCTGATGGTTACACAGGTCTTCTCACTTTGGAAAATTCATTAACTATTCATGCAGTTAATGAGGATAGTTTTCTTTATTCTAATAAGACTTTCTTTAAAAGAACTTAAACTAAGCTAGTATTTAATAGTGGTGAATATAATGCAATTATTAGTAAGTAGAGTTCTAACCAAATAACCAAAATATGCTTACATATAGGTACTTGATGATACTTTTTAATAATTGGTAGTCAAAACCTGCATTATTATTATATTTCTTAGGGGATTCCTGGCAATTCCTGATTATATATTTTTATATGAACTCTAAATAAAGTCTCATGGTTTTCTCTATCTTTTCAACTGATATTTTTATTTACAAATAACTGACATATTTACGTTGTACAGTGTTCTCATACACTAACAGTATCTTTTCCCATTTTGAAAGATAATTTTTGTGGGATTTGGTAGTTTTTCTACTTCTACTCATATATCTACAAATTTCTTGTAAGGATATACCTAGATTTTTTTTAACTATTATTCTAAATGAGCTCTTATCTTTTATTAATTATTGCAACTACTTACGCTCCATAGTAAGGGTAATAATTTCCAAATTTCATTTTTCAATCTGTCAGTCAGTTTTATAAGATGGCTCATTATTTTGGGGGATATAATGTACCTATACTTAGTTCTTTATTTATGAATCTTTATTTAGCTCAGAGCATTTTATGAATTTGCCAGTTCCTTGAAGGGATAATGACTCACAGAATGTTCCTTCTCATTTTGCATCTCCTCCTCTCTTAGATCTCCAACGCTCAGCCTTGGTTGCTATAGCATTTCTTTGATCCTTCAAAAATGCTATAGCATTTCTTTGATCCTTCTTTGTATTTTATTCAGTTTATTTCCTGATAGGAACTGGTTGCTCAGTTATTCCATCTAATATGGAGGTAGAGATCTCTCAAATTCCTCTTTCCCTTATACTTATGTAATAAAAAGATTAAGATGGTTAACAAGTGATAAGGAGATGGGAGAACCTTGGGGTGGATAATGATGTAATATATATGTACATATATGCAATCAATAAAAAATAAATTTACTTAAAAAATCTGTACATGAGGTTTTTCAGTCTTTATTTTCTTTCTTGTTGATTTTTAGTTTTCATTTTGTTGTGGGAAAATGTAGTCTATGTTATCTTTTTTAGTTTGGGAAAGATTTATAAAGAATTCTTTTAAAGCCAAATGCACAAAAAATAGTTTATTGAATTTGAAATTTTATATATAGATACATTTGTGTATTACATAATATAAAACTACACATTTTTGTGTTATTGTTATTTTACCAGTGGTGTATTAAACATTCAAAATCTAATTTTATCATAGTTGTACAATTATCCCTTCATAAGACTCTGTTGGGAAGTACGTATTTTTTTAATCTATTGTTTATTTGTCAATATTTAATGATGTACTATTCTCTTGTTTATGTTTTGATGTCACAATTTGCATCTTTTCATTGTATATCCATCAATGTTTTAATAAGTATAGTTACATGAATATCTTTGTCTGTTAGGGTTTTTTTATTTAGTTTTTTAAATGTACTTAATTTTTAAACCTCCACCAACTCAAACATACCCATTTATCTCCCTTTCCCATTCTCCTTTCCCTTATTTTCTCTGCTAACTATTATCTTCTTTTTGCAGAATTCAAAATTTTATTCCATTATTGTGTTAAAATCATCTGAAATGTCTTTTAACTTTTGACTGATTTAATTCAGCATGATAACATTGAGATCCATCCACTTTGTCCCAAACACCACTGTATCATCTTCAAAGCTGTATAGTATTCTGTTGAATATATGTTCCACAGTTTGTCTATCCTTTTGTCTGCTCAAGAGCATTTGGATTGGTTCCATGACTTGGTAAATGTAAAGGGAAATGCTATGTACAGAGGTATAGGTAAACTTTTATTGTTAGTTTTCATGTTATTTGGATAAATACTAAATAGCAGTCTTGCTGGGTCATGAGGAATCTCCATTTTTATTTTCAGAGAAATCTCATTATTTACCACAGGTACTATGCAACCTTCATGCCCACCAAGTAGTGTGAGCATTTCTTTTTTATAGCAGTCTCACCACTACTTGTTAATTCCATTCTTTTTTATATGGGCCATTCTCACAGGAGTGAATTGATATCTCAGTGTCATTTTAATTTTCATGTTTCTTACAGTAAACAGTGGTGAACATTTTTTCATATGTATCTAACTATAAGAATGTCTTGTCTATTGAGGTTATTTGCACATTTTTTAAAATGATCATCTGTTTCTTTTTTATTAGATTATTCAATTACTTTGCAAATTTTGGATATTAAACCTTGTCAAATGGGTGGTATGCAAAAAATTTCCCCTTTCTGTAGGTTGCCTTTTCCTTTTTGAATGATTTCTTTTGAAGTACAAAAGCATTTTAAGTTTGGTATAGCCCCAGTTCTTTTTTTGCTTACTTTGTTCTACTAGCTTTTGGGGTCATGTTCCCAAATACATCTTTATGGTAGATGTTTTGTAGTGTGCTCCCTACAATTTTTTCAAGTACTTTATCATTTCAGTTCATATATCCAAATTGTTGAACCATTTTGATAATCCCAATCAATAGAATTGAAAATTAAAGATGTACAATTACAATAGATACTGCATTAATACACAGAACCATAAGAAGCTATTTTGTAAGTATATATACAAGCAAATTTCATGACTTAGATAAAATGGACAAATATTTAGACTCTTGCAACTTCCCAAGATTGAACCAGCATGAAATATATAGCTTAAGTAGTCTAATCACATGTACTGAAACTAAAAGAGTGATAAGAAGTCTTCCCAAGAATCAATGATGGCTGCACCAGTGAATTTTACTAAACCAATAAAAAAAGACCTAATATTTATCTTTATCATCTTTAAATAAAAAATCACGGTGGAAAGAGAAAACTCTCCATTATAGTCTGTGAAGCCAGTTATTATACTTATCCCAAAACTGAATAAATGTAGTCCAAAAATAAAATTATGATCCAATATCTCTTTGAAGGTAGATGCAAAAATCCTCAAAAAAAATCCTAGCAAACTAAATACAACAAATCTAGAGAGCTGTCCACTATGATTGAGTAGGCTTTATCCCAAGGATGCAAGACTGCTTCAACACATATAAATAAATAAATGTCAGCCATCAACTCAATAAAAAGGAAGACATAAAGGAACATAAAATGGAAGAATAAAAGGAAGATCATGTGATCATATCAATAGATTCCAAAAAAAGCTTTCAAAAAGATACAATATCATTTATGATAAGAATTCTCCCAAAAATGGGAATAGGTAGAAACTATCTAAATATTATAAAAGTTGTATATGACAAACTCACAGCTAAAAGTATTTCTAATAAAATAAAAAATGAGACAGGGATGTCCACTATCACCATTGTTTTTCAACTTGGTTTTAGAAATCTTAGTTAGACATTTAGGTAAAAAAATGACATGAAAGGAATCCAAATTGGAAAAAAAAAGTGAAACTGCCACTCTTTGAAGATGATATGTTAATATTTGTAGAGAAGTCAAAAAGTTCTACCAAAAAATTACTTCTAGAAATAATAAATAAATATAAAAAATGGCAGGATACAATATCAATACGCAAAAGTCAGTGACATTTCTATATGCAAGCAATGTATCAGAACAAAAGGAAAAAAGAAAAAGAAGTTCCATTTCTAATCATGTCAAGAAGAATGAAATACCTGTGAATAAATTTAACAAAGTAGGTAAAGTACATGCATGATGGAAACTATAAAAAGTCTCTGTTAAAAAAATAAAAAGTAAGACTCAAAGAAATTGAAAGGTATCTTATGTTCAAGGGTAAGAAGTATTAACATCATTTCAATGGCTATGCTACCCAAAACAATTTACAGTTTTAAAGCAATGCCTATGAAAATATTAGTGTTTTTAAGGAAATCAAACTCATAGACCCCAAACAGTCTCAATTAGCTAAAACAATCTTGAGTGGATAGAAATATGAAGGCATTAGACTTCCCAACTTCAAATAATATTACAAAGCAATAGTAATATTTTTTCTTTAATATTTTTTAATATATCAAAACAACTGCTTAAGTTTTTTCTTAGTTCATATTCTTTTGTATATCTTCAGTCATCCATTTGTTGTCTAAATTTTGCTTTCTGCTTTGAAATCTACTAAATATGTTAATTTGTATAACCTTGTTTTATATTCTTGCTGAATGAACTTAGACCATTATATTTACAAAAGGCACTGTGATTATTGAATTTATTTATTCTATTTTATTTCATTTTGTTCTGTTTGCTTTTTCTCTGAAACTTTCTCTTGATAGAGTTTCTTCTACTGTTTTCAACTTTACACATGAAAATCCATTTTTTAGAAAATAAAAAGGTGAAAACTTCTTTGTTAGTTATCCTTAATTTATTATGAGCTACAATAGTTTGTTGTATCTTCAGAATATCTAAATTTTATAAATAAAGGCTAGTTTCACTGTTATATCTTTCTGGTAAGCCTCTTTTTGATAGCCCTTTATGTTTTGGGCTTATTTCCGAAAGATTTGTGATTGCTCATTTGACAATAATCATTCTACCTTAATCTTCTCCCTCATTTTCCATTGTGGTTTCATTTATTTTATTTGCTGCAGTGTATCCTCTTTGAATTATAAAAAGAATCTGTATGCATTTCTATTATTTAGTGCTAAAATGCTTAGATATTTCATCTCATCTTCAATTTTATTGATGTTATCTGTATATAAAATTCTAATTTTGAAGTTATTTTCTTGGGTATTTTGGAAATAAAACACCTTGTTTCACCACACCCAACATTGCTATTTATAAGAGTAATGTCAATATAGCTGTTGTTCTTTTAACAGATTTGATACGTTTTTTTCTAGCTCAGATTTTTTTTTTAAATATTTCCTTGATTTTGGCATTGTTAAAATTTGCTGACTAGTGTTGACTCCAGGTATGAGTCATTTCCATATATAGTATAAATTCCATAGCATAAATTCTATTAATCCTCGAATGTAAGGTCTTATAAATGCATTTCTGAAATAACATCAGTAGTTTATTTTATTTATATTTGTTTGAATATTTCCTTTGCTCTCATTTTTCTTTTCATTCTGTTGTCCATGTTGATGAATATTAACATTTCTACTTTCATATTTCCTAGAAATATCCACTTCCTATCATATTTCATTTCTTAATATTCTTAATCCAATTTTAAATTTACATTATCTATGTTTTATCATATTTGTTATTCATTCAGTGAGTTCCTTACTCTAATAATTATACTTTAGTATCATTGCTTTCATTTTGTTTTTCCTTTTCCTACTTTGTTTGCTGTTTTATTTCTTTCTCAAAAATGTTTCATAGTTTCATAAATATATATTCTTTTATTTCATTTTCAGTTGTGCTTTCAGATTTCTTTTTTCCTTCTTCCTTGAAAATTGTTGTATTTTTACTATGCTCTCACACTTTCATTTTAATTTGCTTTCTATCCTTCTGTGTGTGTGTGTGTGTGTGTGTGTGTGTGTGTGTGCATGTGTGTGTTTTAACATATGCATCAGGATGGGTAACATTCCCTGTAAATTCATAGTGTATTCCTGTTGTGTTATTAAGGCACTTGTTAGTATATGTAGGAAGAAAGACATTGATGAATGCTTAGATTGTAATTTGTACTTACAGATAAATACAGGTTTAGTGTTGATAGCTTTATGCTTGTTATTCCCTGTAGCACATTCTCAAGTGTCCCCTGTTTCCACTTTAAAGTTACTGATTTTATCAGGTAGAAATTCCTTCTGTGGTATTTGCCCAGTACATGGAGTGTGTTTGGTTCTGAGACTAAGAAATAAGACTGGAATTGTATTGTAGCTACTGCCCTACAAATAGAACAGAGTCAGGATTATCTGGAGTACCTTAGGTTGGTTCTGTTCCTATCTTGTTAATGAGAAAAATGTCTATGATCTTTCTCAAATCAGTGATGGATTTTTTTCATTAAAAATACCTTTTTTGTCCATCTTTTTGCGGGGGGATCCTATACATCTCCTACTCTAATCATTTAGGCTTATAACTCCAATCTGAAGTTCTTGTAATTTTAAAACTTTCCACCTTGTGCCTCTCTATCAGTATCCCATAGATTTCATGTGTTATTAAGCACAACTCTAAAATTCACTAAGTTCTTTATAAATTCCACAGTATCTTTCTTCAGAATTTTATTACAGCTTTTCCTGAAACAAAATTTCTTAATTTCTTTACCACTTAATACCTGTAAATGTCAAAATTAATTTTCATGTATTTTCTTACTATTATACTGTAAAACTTAGAATGGAAATAGTCATTCTGCACATCCTACTTCATCATTATGCCTGTACTTCTTTAGGCATGTAATACATATTTATTGAATTCATAATCTATATATGTTTATAGAGAAAAATATTTCTAAAAGTGAAAATAATATTATAAATTATGGAAATACATTACATGGGCTCTTGATTGACATTTCCTATATCTTTCTATAACAAGAACACCTTCACATAAAGAGCAGTTCCTACTATAAGTTATTTACTGCTTCCTTAAGGTTTATCATATTATAAATGCATCCTACAGATATATTTGAAGTTACTCAGAGAGTTATAATTTGGGTTTTCTTTAATTTTAAAAAACTGTATAGTTAGGGAATTTGTAAATATCTCTTTGCTTAACTTTATATCACCCCTAAAGGGCATTTAGCAAGAATTTCTGAAAAACATATATATATATATAATAGAAATCATAAAAATTATGAAAGTATTTAATTAATAGGGAAAGATGATGGAAACTGCCATAATGTGACAAAAAGGAGAAAAAGACTTCACTCTTTCAAAAGAACCTTGTTCTTTTCAAAAATGTATTAAAAACAATGAGGAACCTATAAACGTATAAGTATTTTTAAAACTATCAAAGAGATATTAACTTAAAAAGATAACACTTATAGGATAATAATAATACATTTACATTTTCCCCAAATTTTTTTACTTTTTTTTTTTTTTTTGAGACCAGGTCTCGCTATTTTTGCCCATGAAACCGCAGACTCTCGTTGCCCAGGGTACCACGGACTCAAGCAATCCCCAGCCTCAGCTTCCCAGGTAGCTGGGATGACAGGCGCTCGCCACCATGCCCAGCTATTTTGTTTTGGAACTAGGGCTCGCTACGGGCCCCAGGCGGGACTCGAACCGCGATCCCTAGCCCCTGCCACTTCATAGGCTGAAGCTTACAGGCACGAGCCACTGTGCCCGGCTCCTTTACATATTTTATACGCATTAAAAAATCTGGAAATTTTTTTTTACAAATTTAACATAGGAAATAAAATTGTGAAAGCAGGGCTATGAGGATACTGTTTTACGTATGATTTAGAATTAATTTGTTTGGTTAAATATGTCATAATACAGATGTATTACTTAAAATTGCATAAAATTATCAAGTTGTATAAAGTTATAGAAAATGAAAAGGCAAACATATTCAGTGTGTTGGGTTTGTGATGTTGTCCATGCCTAACATGCTTAGACCCTACTTGTTATCAGAGATTGTAAATTCGTGCCTGTTTCCCTTTTGAAAAAGAAACAGTTATTATTTCACACATCACAATGACATTGCCTGGTTCTAAATGGATTTGGAAAAGGTTCCATAATTTTCTTTGCCAAGGAATCGGACTTTTTGCTATATATAGAAGTGTTTTCAGAATGAGAATAGAAGAAACAAGGTGGCAGGTTGGCAAAGATTCTTTTTCTACTAAAAAAAAAAAAAAAGAAGAAGAAAGCTCACAACTTAGGAACTAAAGGGAATCCTACCCTAGCTTCTTTCCCAGGCTCAGCTTCCTCTGGGAAAATGGCTCTTTGGGAGAAACCCTAAGTGGCAGCTTCCCAACCAAACTCATTGCTCTGTAGACTAAAGGAGTAGGGCAAAATGCCCTAAAAAAGCTACACAGAAAAAAAGGTGGTTTATAGAACAAACTCTCTCTCCCCCATTCAGCAAATGTACAAGGCCTCAGGGAAATATTCATAGTGGGACAAATGCCAGGCATAAAGAATTAGAAACTCCTACTTAAGATTCAATTGAAAGTCATGTTCCATTCAAATATGTCTGCATGCAAAAAATTTAGAAGTTGAGTTTACTGGAATGCAAAGGAAGGGGAAAGAAATACTGGTGGAGGCAAATACACAGACTGATAGACAAGATTTGTTAGGACACAGTTTAGAAAAAAATCTTGCAATGGGTCGTAGTATTGTAAGAAGCTATAGGTAATAAAAGAATTATGATTCTTCAGAGGGGAAAAATCATAGTTTGTATCAGAGGTGGTATTTCCTGAATATTTGTGAGGTTTTCCCTTCTTTTATATCCCTTCTTTTATATCCCAAGAGCTCTCACTTTTTTATTTATTTTTTGTTTAGAGTCAGTTATTTTGGGAAACTGCATTTCGATACGTGGTTTACTTATGTCACAGGACCTTGAAATATTCCTCATTATCATGCATTGATTCTAAATCTATCATGGAAGTAGGTGATTGGGATGATAACTACCTAGCCTATGCTTTCCATGTACCCAAACCTGCAAAAACACATAGCTATGTGACCAAGTCCCAGCCCTTAGCAAGAAAAAAAAAAAGACATTCTGCTATAATAGCAAGATATGTTAATGAATCACTGATGTTAAGTTTTTAGAGAAAGTTCTCTAGAAAAGAATCTAAAGCTCTATTTCTTTGGAAGAACAAAAATGTTAATTTAGTTCCCTTTCTAGTCTAATGATGCCCAGTTTGCTTTCATAATACCTAATTGTTGGTGGTAGTTTTACATCATGAAGAAAACCTGCCAGCCTTCTTCACTAAATACACTACATTTGAAATCTCTTGAGTCAGATACTGTCATATCCTCTGACTTCACAGAATTAGTTCACTCCTTTTATCTAATCACATGTGGAGTTTCTGAGCCAGATAAAGGAACCATTTTTATAAGAGAAAGGTAGTTCCCAAGGTATTTGCTGAATAAAATATGTAGACTAAAATAGACAGTTGTGGGGATTTCCCTCTTAATTTTAAGAGGGCTTAGAACTTGATGCTTATTTTACTTCTCAGAATGTCAATTTCCCTAACTTTAATAAAATTATGGTGTTTCACTTACTTAAAGAAAACAGAAAAAAAGCATTTATGACAACCTTAGATAAATTCATGCTAGAAGAAATATATGATCTAGGAAGGGTTAGATATCAGGCCATTACACAAATCCAGAATCTGTCTTGTGTTATTATACTCCAAGGACCACATAAGGAAATAACTGGTGATTGTATTTAAGGTTCTGCTGTAATACTAGAAGACATTGTCTTATTTATTTTTAATCACCTTATGCAATATTACTTCAGCTTTGTGCTCTGATGACTTCTACTCAAATGAGGTGTTTTCTTTTCATTTTTTTTTTTTTTGGCACAGTACTCTTGGAAATTATAGCAATGGTGATAAATGGTATATAGATAGCAATCCTTAGGGTGATAAGAGTTTAAAGACAGTAGTTATAATTAGCAATGAGGTAATGGCATTTGAAAAATAAATAAAATCAGAGGACCATGAGAGTGTGAATTTGCCAGAGTGTGCTGTGCCCAAATGTTCTCCCAATAATCACTGTAAAATGATAACTCTGGAACTTTGCTTCTGAGATTCAAATAATTTACAATTATGCAAAACTAACTCACTGGAAAAAGACATTTACAGAGCAGAAAGATTGTTTGTGTAAGCATCATGATAAGAATGAAAAGGTCTGCAGAAAAAGTTTAAGAGGCCATGATACCTTTGAACGACCCACAACTATTGTTTGCCACCCACCATCAATTCTATTTCAGTCTTGAAATATAAATGCTTTGGAAATTGTTGCGGCTCCAGTATTTCTCCACAGAAGGGACAGAAGTGCTACAAATAGCTTAGAAAGGGGATTGCACAGGTGATGAAAGATATAACTTGAAAACACATTAGCTTCTTTTAATCTGATATAAATTAACAGATACAGTTTAAGAATAAGAAAACAAACATAATATCAAAAATGTTATCAAATTTATGTTTTGCATGATTGACTAGTTGATGAAGCAAATAAGGAAACAATTATTTTTCAAAGGATTTTGGCTTAAATGTGACATTGAGAATGTCTAATATGATAATATAATGGTTTTTATTTCTTAATGGTTGGCCATTCTAGTGACAAATTAATTTCTTCTCTGTAAATATTGAACTATAAAATCAATTGTGAACATTGGAAAATTTGGCACTTTTTAAGTTGATTATTATCATCATTATTTTACTTTATTACAGTTAATATTACTTGTATTCTTCCCCCTGGATACAAAGATCTCCCATATCTATAAAAGATATAAATTTTAATGACTAAAAAATAAGTCAATTTCAAAACTGAGTATGCCTATAAAGGAGAATGTTGCCCATTCCAAAGAGGCAGATAATCAAGGTGAAAATCAAATGCTTTTTTCAGAATGATGAACTACAGTGCCCAAAACATATATGTAGCATACTTCTTACACTTGTGGGAACCTCTTAGCAAATATGAGATACAACTGCTTTTGAAATCACCACTTCTTCCATGAAAACTTGTTATCAGGATGTGTCAGAGGTCACTGAGGATTAGTACAGCCATTATCATGTTCAAGTGTTCAAATTTCATCCCATTTCAAAGTGATCCCTTTTCTTGAAAGGTCCCGGAGAGGCTTATCTGATGTCTAGTCCATTGCCTTAGCCTGAAGACTAAGATACCTAAGGGGGAAAGCCACATTCTAACGTAAAGTTATATAAATTTTAGTGACTGTCATGTCATACTCAAAGGAGTGAAAACTTATTAATGCTATGGTTTTGAATGATTAAATATATAAATATGTCCAAAATATTTAAATCTTTAAAACTGCATACATATTTTAGAACTTATATATATATATATGTATGCATGTATGCATGCATGTATGTATGTATGTGTGTATGTATGTATAATGAGAGTTGAGAATACAAAAACGAACTTGAGACCTGCCAATTCTGGAAGGGAGGATGGAAATCCCTCATTTCTACAGATTTACAGGTTTATAACTGCAATTTCAACGAACAACTAACATCATTTGACTGGTTCTTCCTTCCTGAGATGTGCATGTCACCATTTGGCTATATGAATTATTTCCTTTTCTTTTTCCCTTTCTTTCTTTCTTTCTTTCTTTCTTTCTTTCTTTCTTTCTTTCTTTCTTTCTTTCTTTCTTTCTTTCTTTCTTTCTTTCTTTCTTTCTTTCTTTCTTTCTTTCTTTCTTTCTTTTCTTTCTTTCTTTCTTTCTTAGGTCTCCCTTCCTCTACTGCAGTTTCTTAACAAATCAGAAAGAATGGTATTTTATTGGCCTTAGCTACCTAATGAACACAATGTACATTTTAAATGAAAGTTGCACATAACTGTAAAGATCTTCTTGCAACCAAAATAAAGATGTTTAGGAGAATAAAAAAATTTTATCATACTGATGGTCTCAGGAAACAGAGACTAACTAAGAAGAAAGTACTGTTTTGCTGGATTTTCGGAAACATTAGGAAGGAAAAAATGTTCAGTCTTGAAAAAAAGAATCAACAAGTTATCATTAAAAAAGTTTCAGGAAATATATTGGACAGTGGAGGAAATTGGTAAGGGAATTATAAGGACTCCTAAAATATCATGTAACAGCTTACATCAAAGACCCACAACTATGTAAATTTATCCTTAAAATGTTGTAATAATCTGCTTAGTCCTTTGTTAACCATCAGTTTCTCTGTAGAAATTAATATCCAAAGTCTCAGAATTAAGCAGTGATGTGTTTACTGCTAAGGGAAACAAAATAAAACAAATATGGGAAAAATGTTTCCTACACAGATATACAAAGCCTTGATACTAGTATATAAGTAACAGGCATGGAAATTTGGAAAAGGTTCCTTCTCTTCCACTGATATTAAGTGTGATTTGGATGTTGCTGTTGTCAGAGGTAAGTGGATGGGGGAGAGGAGTTGAGGGTGAGTATAGGAAATTCTCCCATCAATAGTTTAAAGGCAGCTGTTATGTATACCTTAAAAGAAAGCCCAAAAGAAAGCTGGCTATTCTTTTTCTTGTCTAACTTTGAAGATTAATGTTTTAGATGTTTCAACACTTGAAGTGATTTATATATATATATAATATATGACATATATTATGTATTATGGATATAATACACACATTGAGCTTTAGCTGTTGTACACTGTTCGATGTGTATATTTTTACATTCATTTTATCTCAACAAAATAAAAATAGTCATTTTATCTCAAAAAGTCAGAATCATCATACATTTGCAGGTGAAAAAATTTTAAATCATTAAAATTTTGCCATGAGAAAGCTAAATGGAAAATGTTCATGATGTAAAGATAAGACATGCTTGTTAACAAGGGGAGGAGGAAAAGATGAAGCCAGAGGAGATTCCTGGTTTTGCTCCCTAGAGGATAATCCACTGTAGTTTAGACAGCTGCAGGAATCAAAGGAAGCCGTGACTTGAAGCTAAAGTGGAGCACTTTTGTGATCAAAAGATAGATCCTTAGAAATTTTTTGCATACATTTATAGATATTTCCTCAAAAAAATATCTACAAATGTCTATCTAGCCTCACAAAAATAAAAAAAAAAACTGGAATAAATAGAATAACTGGATAAAAAAATAGAATAATTGGAACAAAAATAATTGGAATAAATAGAATCAGAAATAAAAGAGAAAAAATTGTAGCATAGCTCCAGAATTCAGAGGGTTATAAAAGATTACTGTGAACATTTGTTTGCTATCAATTTGAATAAGCTAAAATGTGGAAAATTCTTAGAAATATACTATCACACAAGAATGAGTCAGGATGAAATAGCAACTGAAAACAGACCAATTGTAAACAAGAGCATTGAAACAATTATAAAAAGTCTCCCCCAAAAAGCAAAAACCCAGAGCATATGATTTTACTAGTGAGTTCTACCAAACTTTCAAAGGTGAACTAATACCTTATGAAACACTTTAAAAAAGAAAAAAAAAAGTAGGAGTAAGCAAAGTTAGTGGTCTTTAATTATAGGTCTCTACATAGGTCTCTACATAGAGACCTATAAGAAATTAACATTAATTAGCATTATAAATTGGTTATGAGTGTTATCAGAATTCCCAGAATAGCACTGGGTGGATGGTGAGAGAAAACATTGCCCAAAGCAGAGTTTGCAGACTTGTGCAAATACCATCAAAAAGCAAAGAAAGGAATACAAAAAGAAAAAAAAATGTACCACATGTGCACTAGAGACATTTCTATATTAAACCTTATTTTCTTAGAATTTTTATTGATTTGTTTTACTAACTGTAATACACAGTGACTAACAGAACAAGTTACTAAATTCATAAAGTGTAGCATAATGGGAAGAGAACGAAGGAGTTCTAAAATCAACATTATACTATATATTAATTATTCTGTTATCTATTTCTATTATTTTGTTTCATATATGTATACAAATATACATATTCTCTAGTGTACTCAAGAGACTACAAAATCTCAAACATTTGTAATTTTAAACACTATGAGCCTACATTCCCGGTACCTCACAGTGTACAGAAAATCTTTTGAACTAAAAATAACGAACAGTGATTATCTTATTATTCATAAAATAAGCTATAACTATTTCTTATTATATTGCTTCTTCATGTTTCAGAACTACATCTGAATCAAATGGCAGCAGCTTCTGTGGATTTTGTGGTGGATTAGTGGGTTGTGATACTTTATTGATAGACAGCTGTTTTCAAAGTCTGAATAACTAGCATGCACATCTTCTTGTGAGTGACAGAGTCATCATACTTACTTGTCTACTAAAATCTCTGCATTAAATTTGAGGGACGCTCCTAACAACACCTAAAAGCACTGGTCATCAGTAGGTATTAGAAGTCTCTTACAGAAATTTTATGACCATTTCTCAAGGGATTGACTATGATTATTATCAGACAGTCTGACTGTTCATGGAGCTAGATATTTGCCCCAGATGTTGAAGAACATTTTGCTAATTAAAATTTAATAGCTAATCTCATCTGGTGCTCACAGCTATTATATAGGGAAGGAAAAAATAGCCACTGTTATCTCCATTAAAAAGATGAGATAACAGATTCAGTATGATCAAATGACTTGTCTAGAGTCACTGCTGATATAGTCTCCCAGGTAGAGTATAGTTCAGACACATTAAAAGAATGGAAAGAAATGAGCTTGGGAAATTGACCTTCAATCAGTTCTCAGGACATGTTGGTGCAACCTGGTGGGCAGGAAAGAAGCTAAGTTGAATTTCCAATAAGTGCAGAGAGGAGGCTAAGGGGAGAGAGAAATAAATCTTGTGAATATGCCAAAAATAATTTTTGTCAAACTCAAGTGAAGCTATCAGTCAGTTTAGCAAGAGGTAGGGCCCTGTGAATAACTGAAGTACAGAGAAGCTTGCCCGATGTGTGGAAAAGCATGGCCAGTTTCCAAGCCTACCCCTGGTCCTCTTCCAAAGCAAAAATCATGACATACCTTAAGATTAAAAAAACACAGGGTCAAGAAAATCACAGTGGAAACTTAGATCTTCTTTTCTGCCCCTTTATTTTACATCAGCAAAATGAAATCCAAGTTCCTAAGTAGATAGCAATGCTGATAGAGCAAGTTTGACAGAGCTCAGATTGGAAACCAAATTGAACCCTAACCCAATGCTCTTCCTATCATAATGCTCTAACTTCTTTTAGAAATGATAAAGACTTGGAGAAATTAACCCCATATTCTGGTTTTACATTTAGCATGAGCAGTACTCCAAGGTGGTCTTCCCTTTTTTTCTCTTTCAAGCTATGGTGCTCTGACCTCTTATTAAAACAAAAACAAAAACAAAGCTAGAAAAGGTGAGAAAAACTTACATTGATCTTCAAAATGGCCATTATCTTTTGTAGAAGTTAGATAATAAAAAACTCCATTCAGAATTTTGTTCATGCTGTAGATCAAAAGATTAAAGTTCTTACAAAGATGCTTCACAAGAGATAGAACTTGGTCAAAATATTATCCCTTCTACTCACTGGTTAATCAAGTACAGCATCTATGTATATATTCTTCAGAGAGGTGTATTTTCTTTGTGCTCTGGCACAAATCAGTGAATTTGGCAACCATATGGAATTTTAGGGGTTTTCCCAGATAGAAAAAGAAGAATGGCAGGTATTTAAAAAAAAATTTCCCCTCATTTATTTAATAGGTTTTATGAGAAGATCTAAAGAAAACTGAGGTGATACAGAAATTGCTGTTAGCAATCATTTAATGTGTGCTTGGGTAGCACAGAGACACAGAACATTATAGAAAGCATGCATTTTTAAATATTCTCTGTTCTTCCTGAAGGAATAAATTTGGCAACTTAACTGATGCTCTGAGAACATAACTGGAATGAAAAATGAAAGCCAAGACCCCCCACCAACAAATCAACTCAGAAATGTATCTCATAAAAAAAACAACTTTGAAATCAGAACTAAAGTAATTAAATTTATATAGAAAAGTTATGCTACATAATTAGAAAGTAGGCAAAATTAGGTGCAAAGATGTAATTTTAACGCATGACTAGAATGAATGTATGCTTAATAAACATTTGAGCATTTATTAAGTACATTAAATGCATTTGCTCTTGAAAATATACATAGATACATAAATATGCCATTTGTTGTGTCTGTTGAGTGTCACTGTGCTAGTTTTTTAATGCATTGTTTCAATTAATGAGATAGATACTGATTATTAAACTAATTTTATAGATTAATAAATGGATGTCACAGAAAGTAATTTGCAAAAATTTACCACAATGGTAGAACTGAAAAGCAAACCCAAGCCTCCTACTCTGAAATTGATACTTATCCCTAAACCATGCTGGCTTCCTTTACTCTCCATAGTTAAGTAAATAATTTTCAGTCAATGCTTTTTATTTGAAGTAAGAATTTACTTGAAGAAAGAATACTCCTATTTCAATAGGAAATGCAAGAAGTTGTCCTTCACTTTTATAGAATCTCTTTCTGGCATACCACATTCAAATTTACTAGGGCTAAAAAAGTATAATAATCTTAAGGAAAGAAAGCTATGCATAGCCAAACCAGTCTGTGGTTTCTTTCTCAAATGCATTAGACTATGTATGTAATTCATTATGTCTGACTATCCCATTATTAGATATATTAAAAAGATGGATAGTTCCAAGTTATATGTCTGCCTCAGGGTATACTGTCTCTTGTTCAGTCTAAAGCTAGCATGCCTATAGTGCACCAAGTGATTCATAATATAGACCTTTAGAGAAGCTGAATGTAGCTAAAACATGAGATAGGTTTGGCATATTAAACTAATCAGCTTTGGTAAATGCCCTTTATACAGCAGACAAGGAACAAGTCTGCCAGTACCCTCTTAGTGTCTTCACTCTCTGATGGACTTCTAGCAGACAGTTTTATATTCAGTTTTTGCAGGGATCACTTCCTTCTTGGAATGATATGCTCTACAGTTGTGTAAATCATAGTAAGTTACTCTGTAGGTTAACTACTGGTTTTATTACTGCTGTTCAGATTCAAACACAATTGTTCATTTAGTGCATTATCACATGCTAAGGCAATTTAAAGTTAAATATGAAACTGAAAACAATGTTCTGTTTATGTACAAATATCAAAACTGTAAGAAGATATTTAAAACATCATTGGTCTGGAGAAACATCTGGGAAGTTCTATTAATTTCAGTCATTGAAAAGAAAATCTATGGGTTTGCCAATTTCCAAGCATGTGCATAGTACTAAACTGAACTCTAAAAGTGGTTTTTATTTTCCTAAACCCTTGGTTTTGTTTTTTTTCAAACCCCCTTAGATATAAGAATTAAATTCATCATTGAAACATTTGAACTTATTGAAACATCTAAGGAAATAATTTATAATCATCTGTCTTATAGCTCAAAATTACTATTCTCTGAGACATTTGTAAAAATTATGTTGGTGTGTGACCACGGTTGTACTTATGCCTAAACTTGTATGATGCTTTACATTGTTATTAATTAGGTCATATTTTTTCATTCTTCAATTTAGCTAGATCATGGTTGCATATTTACTAGTTTTGCATTGCTGCATATAAAATTATTCTAGAACTTAGCAGTTTGAGGCAATCCACATTCATTATTACTATATAAAATATTATTTTATGTTGTTTGACGAATTGGGTGTCTAGGTATGACCAACTGCTTTCTTCAGATTGAGAAGACATACAAGCCTAGATTAATGTGTCTGTGAAGTTCACAGTCATATCGGCATTTCAACAGGGCAGAGTTCCATTTCAAGCTCCCTCACTGATTGTTGGCAGGATTCCATTCCTAATGAATTGTTGCATGTAGGACTTGATTTCCTTTCTGTTGGTTGACTGAAAGCCACCATCAGTTCCCTACCACATGGTTTTCTTTTTAGTGTAGCTTGAAACTTGCAGCTTGCTTTATCCAAGCCAGAAAGGGTGTGAGCAAGTTGAAAGCAGAGTTTTTCAATACTTGATTTCAGATGTTAAATATCATCACTTTTTTTATATTCTGTTCTTTGGAAGAAAGTCACTTTATCCAGACCATACAGTCAAAAGTCTTATCAAGGGTGTAAATATCAGCATATGGATATCATTAAGGACCATTTTAATGACTAACATAAGTAAAATTCCTTTTACATATTTTTTGACATCTATATGTATTTCCTTTTGATATAGTGTGGTAAGGAGAATTATTTGCCAGAGAGAGTACACATTTTAATGCTTTCAAATTGTTCTTCCAAATCTCACTAAGAATTATTTTGCTAAAATACAATTAAAATAGCAATATATGAGAAAAATTCCACTTTCTCAATCTGCCATTAATAAAGATATAATTTTAATAACTTCAATATTTTGATTTTAAAAACATGGTTTAATTTTCATCTTTTTGATCACATGAAATTGCATGTTTTGATACACTTATGAGACACTTGTGTTTCTGATATTATAAATTATTCATATTCTTTGCATATTTTTCAACTGGATTGCTGCTTATTGGTTAATGATTAAATATGTATATTTAGTATATTACACATGTGTCTAGCTCATATAGAGTTAACCATATAGGATTGACTAACAATCCTATTTGCCTTTTAAATAAATTAAAATATTTTTCATATATTATCCTACATACATATTTCCTCATTGTACTATATGGAAGAGAATGATTCACTAGCATTCCAAGAATAGCCTTTCTTGGAACAAAACAAATAAAAACAGATTTAGGACTAGAAACAAACGATTTTCAAAGACTCATGAAAGCAAAAAGGCTCAGAATTGAGATTTTTCAAAGAACACATATAGAGAAATTTGTGCCTAGAAACAAATGGAAAGAGAGGAGACTGGTTTGTGCCATGTGGCATGAAATTTTGAAAAGAGGGAAAAGAGCAGCCATACATTACTCTCTTTTTGTCACCCTAAATATCTTATTCCATAAAGATTTTAGAGTGAGATGTGTTTTTTGTTGGATTTAGGAATGCCCATATATAGTCTAATGTTTCACTATAAAGTATATTTTCTCTTTTTTTTGGGTAATTCTCATCTTTTTTGAAAAGTCGCTTATATTTAGATATATCTGTTTGCACATATAAATTATATATAAATTGGGGAATCATTCATTTACATTTATGTTTATGTTTTAGAAGTGCAGGGTCTCTCCACCCATTCAGGTGTGGTTACCACACATCACACATCACAAAAATACCCATAATCCATTGTGCTCCCTCCTGGCTTTGTTCATGCCTCTCTTCCTCATTCTCTGGTAGCCTCAGTTCTATACTCATATTTCTAGGATGAGTTCTTATTCGACTTTATCCGATCCTTTGTGTGGCTTCTCTGCTGTCCACATGTAAATGATACCCATTGTATTTGATTCTTCCCTGACTTGCATCACATGGCACAGTCCCCTCCAGCCCCATGCATGTATGTCCCCAGCACATTGAGTCAAGAGGTATCTTGAATCAGGTCCGCCTACAGGCTTGTCCAGGGAACTAACTGGTGCTACTGCTGATGTGGGTAGCAGGACTCTGCAGGACTAAAGGAAATTTTGAATGAGAACAATTATCTATCACTATTATTTTTACTAATATTGACTCAATTATACCAAATAATATTGAAAGATACTATTTATCCTTATAATTAAAGCTTTGATTAACCAGTCTGAATTATGAGTTGAATTTCATTAATGGTATGTGTTAGTCATTAACCAAATTGATAATTATTTTCTTTTTAAGTACTGTACATATATTAATAAAAACTTGTCATTCTTATTAGTCTCACCACTCTGCTCCTTTACACATTCTAGCCAAGGCACAATTTAAGTATTATCACATGATACAATTATCCCTATTTTACTCTTCTAGATCAAAATAGCCTCTGAATTAAGGTATTTGGTTTTTTATTCAGATTAGTTTTGCCACTTTTATCATTTAATTATTGTACAAATGATCCATTTTTATAATTTAAAATATATTTTCAAGCTTATTTGAAACTTTTCCAATATACTTTAGGAGTTAATAATAATAAAGAATTGCAACCTAATCTGAAACCAATGTGACACATGCAGATAAAGATGGGAAACCAAGCACATGTTTTCATCTTTACTCCCTTCCAAATATAGAAATGAACTATTATGTAAACAATTACTAGAGTACAGAACTGCTATTAAGTGAAAGAAGAAAATTTTTTACATATTGCTATGAAGTGGTTTTTGTGATATATTAAATAATAAGCAAGGAAAAATGAACTTGGATAATATGACTCTTAAGATGGGAGGAAATGTGTGCCCATAATAATAGAGACAATTAAATTACTAGTAAGGAGAATGGATAAGCAGACTGGATAAAGATATTATACTTTGAAATATATCTTATTTGTGAGTTCGACATTGAGAAGGAAATTGCAGCAAAACACAGATATTTATAAATATATGTATGCATGATATATAAACATAATTTTAGTTATCCATATTAAGTACTTATAAGTATACATGGATTCTATTATGTATGTATATTTTAATACATGTTTATATTTACTATATACATATATTACTAAATAAATATGTGTTAATGTTGATAGAAGCCAAGACTTTCAACTTAAAAGAGATAGAAAGAACAAAATTATTATTTACTTTATTATTTATAATAAATAAAGTAAATAATACAGTAACTCTAGATTTTGATTGCATATATAAATGGGAATGCTAGGTGTACCAATGAATTCTCATATGGATATCTATATATCTAGTTACCAAAAGCTCTTAACAGCTGACTTACTTACAACTCTCAAGTATATACTTCACCTCTTCAAGTATACAAAATAACACATTTTCAAGGTTATTGATGTGGTATTATTCATGTGGTAAAGCAGACATTACAAAAATAGTAATTGTCTAACATAGGAAAACTCTTGAAAACAACAATAACAAATGCACAGTTTATCTACGCAAGTGATCTCCAGAAGGGACAATTTCACATCTTAAAGATAATACAAAATAATGTTGCCACTGACCTGTAGTTAATACAGGTTGCTAAGCTCCTTACAATAACCACTTCATCCCCATAATAATGACTTATTATGGCACAAAAATAGCAATAGTGTTAAAGTTGAAGAATCTTGATGTGCATAAAGTATTACACATTTATAATAAAAAATAAAAAAGGTTACCTCCTTGTGCTATTATGTTGAAGTGAAGAAAAATCAAAATATAGAAAAATGTGCATAAAATTCCATTTTAAAATTTTAAGTAGTATACAGGTTAGGAATAACTATCTTTACATCTCCAACTAGGAAGACACAAGAGATACAAAGACATATTTTCTTTTTGTCATAAGAAGTAAAAATCAAATGGAATTATGGCTATGTTGAATTGGGGTAGAAAAGACAGGTATAGAGGTAAGATCTGTGTGAGTATTCCTACTTACCGAGGAGTTTTGACATTTGAATTAGGCAAATACAATACTTTGTCAAAAATATTTAAGTTTTATAAAGGAAATCACAGCCAAATATGGAAAGGATAGTCAAATATCAGGTTAATTACAAAATGAAATCAAGACAACATTCAGGTAATTAAGTTAAAAATGTGAAAACTGTTTAAGTACAAGAAAAGTATGTTTATTCCATATTTTGCATGAGTTCCAAAATTTTTTTAATGAAATAAGGCAATTTAAAAATGCATTCTTGAATATTTCCCTGAACTAAAGGATTGGACCTTTAAGACTTTCTGATCATCTGTTATAATGAGTATCAAAAGCTCACACAAAGTCTATCACTGTAAAATCTTTAACACCTCTGGTAAAAATAACAAACATGATTTTGAGACTTATGGGAAAAAGAAATCCTAATAAATAATTACCTATTCCAAAAACATCAAGCTGATTAAGAACAATTCTAGTTACCAACCACTGAAACAGTAAGCCCCAAATTCCTTATCTATATCCAGCCAATAGTCAATCAGGCAAGAAAATGCTTTTCAACAAACTTGGCACCAAATATTTTTGTTCAAAACAAAAATATTCATGAAGTGATAATATAAAGATAACTCTGGCACCATGTGTGTGAACACCAAAATGAACTCACATCTCTTTTCGACTTCTGAACACAATAATACACTTTTTAGTTTCTCTTTCAGTTTGCTGTAGCCCATGACTGAATGTTGGTCAGTGGAAGTAGGCAGGTGTGGAGCAGGGTGTTGTTCCCCAATGTCAAACTCAATTGCCCCCATAGGTTTCTCCATATCATTGTGTTTGACTGTCAGCAGATAGATGCTGTGCTCTCAAAGAACCTCGATGTCTTCAGAGTCACATGGAGGAAAATGTTGCAGCATGATTTTGGAGCTAAGTTCTCACATTGGCCTGAGTCAAACATAAATTGAGAGTCACAAAACCTTTTCTTATTGGTGGTTTTCTCTAACAGCATGCCCCATTGGAAACATACGTGATCCAGAGGACATAGTCCTACATAAGGAAGGGGTAAAGGGAAGTCTAAGAAAGTAGTTAAGTGGGTCTAAAAATAAACAACTATCCCCCCAAAAAATCCAGGAGGGAAGATCATTGAGGAGAAATGGTTAATGGACAGGTTTGTGGGGGAATTTGACTTGAGAGACTGTTAAAAAGAATGGGAACAGAATCAGAATTCTTTGTATTTAATCAGGAAATACTAACTACAGAAAAACATGCAGGAGAGGAAACATAATCACTGTCATCTGCTACTTGGATCAGTAGTGACTCATACAAATAGTTAAAAAAAAAAACTGATCAAGAATAGGAAACCCATATATTCTAGATAAGTTATATATATAATTATTTACACTTCTATGTATTGATATATACTTATATAATATATACTTATGTAAAAATTGTAAATATATGCCAAGTGATGCTAAGAAGCAGGCTAGTGTGTGGAGGGTGGGGGAAGAAGAGGCAGGAACTGTTACTTTTCTTTATTGTCAATGTTTAAGTTTGTTTGTATTTATGTGCATACATACATGCACAAATGTCTACTTGTATATTTGCATGCACTTTTGATTATATTATCCCATTTATTTTTATAAAAGTTTAATTTTGAAAAAGCAGGATAAAGTCTGGAATAAAAATTATAAGTTAAATGTAAAAGTGGTCAAATTTTATATTCACAATCATGCCTAACACATTCAGTCTTCTATCTGCTGTTTGTGTCTGGATGGTACTTTTTATTTTCCTGTTAATGTATTTTGCTAGGTTGCTCCTTTATTCACAACAATAGTTTTTCTTAAAATATCGTCTCTTCCAGCACTCAATTTATATTTGCTTTCAATCTACAGCTACATTCCCAATTCTACCAAAAAATTTCTAAAGACTTATATGCTTACTGTGACTTCCTATTTTTCCATACATTTTGACACTAGACTACATTTGGAAATAATTTTATTATAAAAACTTTAACCCACAATAAGATGTTAAATTACTTAAGACAGTAGACTTTCAGGCCAGGCACGGCAGCTCATGCCTCTAAGCTTCAGTCTATGAAGCGGTTGGGGCTAAAGATCGTGGTTTGAGTCCCACCTGGGGCCTGTAGCGAGACCTAGTTCCAAACAAATAGCTGGGTGTGGTGGCACGTGCCTGTAATCCCAGCTACCTGGAAAGCTGAGACTGGGGATGGCTTGAGTCCTTGGTACCCCGGGCAACGTGAGCCTGTGGTTCCATGGGCAAAAATAGTGAGACCTAGTCTCAAAAAAATAAATAAATAAAAGGCAGCAGATATCAATGATTATCATCAGAAATTATATCAAGTAAGAAACAAAACAAAAAATCACATGATCATATCAATCGATGCAGAGAAAGCATTCAACAAAGCCCAGTACCTATTCATGATAAAAGCCCTTGAAAAATTGCGGGTTGAAGAAACATACCTCAACATAATAAACGCCATCTATGACAAACCTACAGCAAACATCATCTTAAATGGGGTAAAACTAAAATCATTCCAATTAAGATTTGTAACCAGACAAGGATGCCCACTCTCTCTGCTACTTTTTAACATTGTAGTTAAAGTTCTAGCCAGGGCAATAAGGCAAGAGAAAGATATAAAAGGGATACAAATAGGAAAAGAGGAACTGAAGCTATCATTATATGCAGATGATATGATTCTTTCCGGTAGAGAACCCAAAAAAAATCTACAGAAAAACTTCTCAAAACAATAGACCAATTAAGTAAGGTAGCTGGTTACAAAATAAACAAACTAAATAAACTTTTTTTTACAAAAAAGTCAGTAGCCTTTTTATATGCAAAAAGTCAGGCAGAAGAAGAAGAAATTAAAAAAGCCATCCCATTTACTATAGCACCATAAACAATTAAATACCTGGGAATAAACCTAACAAAGCATGTGAAAGAACTATACAAAGAAAACTTTAAACACTGCTAAAAGAGATAGAAGACATAAGGAAATGGAAAGATATTCCTTGCTCATGGATTGGAAGAATTAACACCATCAATATGGCCATTCTACCAAAAGCAATCTACAGATTAAATGCAATCCCTATAAAAATTCCAATGACATTCTTTAAAGAAATAGAACAAAATTTACAGACATTCATATGGAATAACAAAAGATCTCAAATATCAAAAACCCTCCTGGCCAAAAAAAAGAGAGAATGGAGGCCTAACTATTCCAGACTTCAAGTTATACTACAAAGCCATAATAATTAAAACAGCGTGGTACAACAACAGACAATCAGACCAATGGAACAGAATTGAGAGCCCAGAAATATAACCACAAATATATCATCAACTTATCTTTGACAAAGGGGGGAAAACTTACATTGGAGCAAAGATAGCCTATTCAATAAATTATGTTGGGAAAATTGGACTAAGATCTGCAAAAAAATGGGACCAAGACAACATCCTCACACCATGTACAAAAACCAACTCAAAATGGATAAAGAACTTAGATGTAAGACCTGAAACCATAACATACATAGAGGAAAACCTGGGCAAACCCTCATGAAGTACAATTCAGAAATCCCTTTTTGGAAACATCTACAGAAGGCAAAAAACTGAAGGAAAACATAAACAGATAGGACTACAACAAACTAAAAAGTTTATGTACAGCAAAAAAGACAACAGAAAAAAACTAAAAGAAGTCTAACTGAATGGGAAAAAAATTTTGCCCTCCACAAGAGTGATGAGGGTTTAATAACGCAGATCCATAAGGAACTTACACAACTAAACAAAAACAAAGCAAGAAGCCTGGTCAAAAAATGGGGAAAACTAAAAAGACACTTCTCCAAAGAGGAAATACAAATAGCAATAGGCACATGAAAAACTGCTCAATATCATGGGCAATCAGAAAAATGCGAATCAAAACCACAATGAGATCCCACATTACACCAGTAAGAATGGCCCACATCAAAAAATCAGGCAACAATAAGTGCTGGCGAGGATGTGGAGAGAAAGGAACACTCTTACACTGCTGGTGGGAATGTAAACTGGTCCAACTATTATGGAAAGCATTGTGGAGGATGCTCAAACTAATGAAAATGGAACTACCATTTGACCCAGCAATCGCTCTTCTGGGAATCTACCCACTGGAGACCTCAATGTGGGTACAAAAGGACACCTGTGCTTGGATGTTCATTGCAACACTGTTTATAATTGGAAGGACATGAAAGCAAACCAAATGTCCCAAAACAGATGAATGGTTGAAAAAGATGTGGTATATATACACAATGGAGTATTACTCACCAATTAAAAATGACAAATTTGATGAATTTATTGAAACTTGGATGTACCTAGTAAAAATCATACTAGCAGAAACAAGTCAGAAAGAAAAAGACAGAATCCAAATGGTTTCAATAATATATGGACAACCAAATGAAAATACAGAATGGGAGGGTGGGGACCAGCTGGTTTGGTCAGGGAGGGGAGGTGGTGGGTGACCCCGGGAAATTAAATGGAGATTAAATTGATGTGACATAAACAAAATAATAATAATAAAAGAAAAAAGAGAAATTATATCAAGTCATATAGCGCATCTATGTCTCTCAGCACCCAGCATATTTTTGGGCACAAACTTCATTATTGGAATAATATTGGAAGAATATTGGAAGTGAAACTCAAATGATATAGGAATAAAGTGTATAAGACATAAATGAATGACTCATAAAAATCTAAACATCTCCATTTCCATATAAGTCTAGGATAATATCATGACCATGTTGCTAAAAGAACTTTGAATCCTTTCATTTTGCCCATTATTTTCAGAGACTATTTAAATAAATAAAAATTAAAAAAGGCAACATGGGCTTTAAAATGAGGTAGCATTTCAAGAAGAAAATGTTTTTAACTGTGGCAAAATTCCCCTAACAACACAACTAAAAATGCAATAAGTGTTACTACTTTTAAATTACATTGGTACATTCTGTTTTTTATCCAGTATGCTCACTCTTTCCGAAATATCCTAGAACAAGGTCTCTGACCAGTGCAAAGCATTTCACTCTGAGAATCAAATAGTGTTTTCTCTCATGAGTACTTATGGTCATTAGATTAATTTCCAACAAAGTTAGATTTCTAAAATCAGTGCCACCAAAAAAGACGTTTTTTTCCCACTACCAGCTTAAAAAAAAAAAACTGTCAACATCAATTTCATTTTTAAAATAAGTTTGGTCTGGGTTTGGATACAAACGTTGAGACTCCAATCACACAAATACCTTTTCTTAGCTATGACTTTTATTTTCTCTAAGAAGGAAAACTGTTAGCAGCTTGTTTATAAGGTTGAAAAAAAAAAGAAAAATTTGAATGTAGAAACACATAATGGCATGTGGGCTAAATCTGACAGCATGAGTGCTACATAAAGAAACAATTACAAAATTTAATAGATGTTGCCACATATTGCGTAAGAAATGAAAGCCATTTCCCAGGTTCTTTTTCATTAGGCATCCTTGATGCTATCAACACAGGTATGGGGAGACTGTAAGTACTTATTGGTGCAGTAAACCCACTGGGGGAAGACCAAACATAATTTAATAGGCCATTCCTGTCACTTACAGGACATGAGCAAGAAAAAAAAATTAAAAGCTTTTATTTAATGATCACAGGCTTAAAAAAATGCTTTAAAGTATGAGTTTTATGTCCTTACCCTGAGATTGAACTCAGACTGGTATATGCTAATTGGAAATTATTGCATCATTAAGAACCCCAAATTACAAAATCAAGATGAGATCAGAATTGGTCACTAGGGTACAGGCACATTCTTATTGATTACCCATTATATCCTGCTCTGTGCTTAACACTCAGAATAAGTTATGACTGGCTGGTGATTAATTTTCAACAAATGTCAACAAAGCCCAAAATGTTGAAACAACAAGGTCAGTAATTCTTTGCCCTGTAACCAGAGGAGAGGAGCCTAAGGAACAGAATTGAAATTCCAGCAGTGTCCCTAGACTGCTACCTGTACAACACAAGAGATGCCTATTATAGGAACAGTTCTACCCTTGGAAATTGAAAAGAAAAAAAAAAATGTAGTTGCTAAGTGCATATTTAGGATTGCCAGTAATATAAATAGATGCATGTGGAATGTCATCCATCAGTCATTCTTCTCTCCCTTTAGGAACTTCAAGTTAGCGTGGGCTGCTTCTCCTAATACATGTACAGTGCAAGACTTCTCCCATTACTATACTACAAGGATTCCAGTTCCCTAATAGATGTTTGAAAGAGAAATATCCTCATAGTTTCACAGAGCATTCTTTCTTAATAGCCTACCCAGGACTGAAACACCTCTACTGCAAAAGTATCTAGTTCCTGCTGCCCAGCCAGTCTTGCAGCAGCACTAGTGAAGTGTTTACATACAGATTGTTGGAGAACCATCGAACTGGGACACGGTGCTGGCTAGAGATTCCTGACTGGGTAAAGCTCAATCATTCGGGTACTGCATTTTCCAGGTGCTTCCAGGGTTTTCAAGTAAGGTCTCTCACAGTGACCCTTCTCTAGGTCAAAACAACCAGTTTCTTCTGGGAAATAAAATTATTTCCCAAACCTCCAAAGTACCTTTGTTTGCTCTTCTCTTGCTGGTTCACCCTGTAGTTTCTCAAAAACTGTTATTCCTTCACAGTTCACTTTCCTTAATACTCAACAAATACCCCCAACCTTATATTCTTCAACAGTACTACTCTTCTAAATATTCTAAATTAAACATTAAAGCCCACTAACACAAGAATAGCAAAGAAATTAATCTTAAAATTGTCTCAGGAGATAAATTGATTTATGTATCTTCTTTCAAGCACATCATAGAACACAAAACAAAGCTGAGCAGTTGTTTCCTCAGAAAAAAATTTCTCCCTTTATAATCTGTCACGTTAATAATAGTTTTAACAATTCTTGCTTTTGGATACAGGATCTCTAGTCCTAATAATAATGTCAAGTCACACAATAGATAGTATTTGATACAGTACAGTGATTAGGAATTCACAGCTCAAGGGTGTTAGTAAACCCAAGTTCTTAAAGTAAGAAAAGCAGCCATCTTCTACATCTCATTTTATTTTCACTAAACTTAATTCTTTCAGAGTGTAAGAGAGAAGAAAAAGGAAATCAAGTCATACAACTTTAAAAATGAAGCATTTTTATAACAGAAATAAAGACAGTTTTAAAAGCAAGAGGAAAAAGTGGATTTTTTTGAAAAATGGTAGCAAAATACTATATAACTCACATCAAAACTAAAAAAATGCTGGCAAGAAATTAATGAGAAATGCAGAAGTCCAACTAAATTTGAACCTCATTTAAGACAGAGAGATTCTGTAAGTTTGATGCATGGACCAGCAATTCAGAGATATACTTAGGTAAATATTATTTCATGATATTATGATGATTTACTAAGAAAGTTACTTTCTGTTACATTGTCTCAAATGCATTTTATAATTTTATTTCTCAAATCTCAAGTTAAAGAATATAGTGAATATCAGAGCTAGAATGTGTTTCAACCATAAGACTATTAACCCATCCAACTATTCAGTAGGTGCATGAATACTATGGAAATGATGATCAAAGCACCATTAATACTACTAGCTCTTAAATTGGAATAATTACTCATGTTGCCTAATGTTGGAATTATCAAACTCTCAAAAAAAAGTTGTTCTCAAATGATTGATTTGTAGGACTCAATAGAATAATAAATATTTAAAATTTAAGCTAAGAGTTCAAGTCAACTTCTTACCTAATTATTATTCCTTAAAATAAACATTAGATTGGACATCATTTCATTTATTAAATTGGTCATTTTCTGAAGGACAAGAATAGTCTTTATCAAATAAGAGTTAATGTGATGTGTGATGAGATTATCTCCACAGTGACCCAAGACGATTGTTTCATAAATCAGTCATTAAAATGAACATGTCCATCATTCCAAAGATACAAAATAACTGCTTGCAGCTAAAAGCTCTATATATTAAGAGTGATCTGATTAATGGATTGAATACTGGGGTGTTATTCCCACTACTATCCTTTATTTAATTGGAAATGTCAGTTATAGTGACAAAATAATATTTTTCTGAAAAGTTTAAGCATATTCTAAATTTTCTGAGAAGAAATTTGTAAAGGCAGATGATGGGCAATGATAGAACTATTTTTTATTCACAAAGCAAAATTATCAATATCTTTTTGCTTCTGAATAATGCGAGAATCATTTGCAGAAATATATAGTACTTTCCTATTTTCTACATATTTAACCACATTATTTATTATGATTATTATTATTACTGTTATTTTAACCAGATTGCCTTAAGACACCAGAATGTCTAAAGACATGTATACTGACAAGATGCAATTTGGTGGTGCTCTAGAATCAAGGGATTTTATTGCTCCATTGATCAGGAACATAATGTCACCATTATATTTTTGCAGATGAGAATGTTTCTAAATAAAAAAGAACACTTTCCTAAAAAATAAAAAGTGTGCCTTAACTGTGTGATTCAATAAATGAATGAACTCAATAATTACTTTTAACAAAGTTAGGATGAAACATGTACACTTATGTTACATAGTCATGTGCATACAGATGCACATACCTGTTCAATGTAGGATAATAAGATGTCATTTTTTTTTTTTAGTATTATATAGTCTCTGGGTAAAAATTTTAAAACAAATTTTTTTAACTATTTCCCTGAGGAAAAATACCCATGAAAATATTATTTATGTTCTCTTTAAAATTACAACACATATTGTTTCAAGGACAAAGGGTTTTTTATCTCCAATATTATTGCTTCTTTTAATTCAGAACTGGAATTATGAAGTAGGAAAAAGTATTACAATAACCAATGCTAAAAATATGTCTCAAAATTACAACTACTAATGAAAGCCATACTCCTTCTGAGAGTTATTAAGCTGAAGTGTGAAACAGTCATATATATTAATTCAGATATAAAATTTGAGATGGAATCAGAAAATGTGTTGTTAATCAGCAACATATGAGTACAGAACATCCACACATTGCACCTCTACCTTTATTCTGGGATATACTTGAGTTGCCCAGAGATAGCTGATATTCTCTGCTTATTGGAGATAGCTCTGACCTATGTTTGTATTTCATCTTGATTTCTCTCTGATTTGGCGTTATATATCACTTTGTGTTCAGATATGGCAAATAGAAAATCATTTCTCATTTCAGAGCAATAGTCAAAAGTAGTTATCCACCTCCTGATTTATTTCAGAAGATTTAATTTAGATATTTAGAATATTTCTCTGATAATCTATCCCATAGGGATTGACCCAGATTTTTCAGTATCTGATTCTGAAATGGTGAACAATTTTCCTAATCTCATTAGCTAAAGACCCTTCCTATGTAAAGATTGGAAACTTCACATTCTTTTTAAGACAAACAGCTTTCTTAACCATTTTTTTTTTGTAGACATGGGAGGGAAAGCAGAAAAAAACTGAGCCCCATAATTTTGTAGAAGTAAGTTGTTTTGAGTGACAGAAATAACACCACCAAAAGATAAGTCAAATCCCTAGGACTAGTGAAAATTAGTTTTGAAAAAAAAAAAATCTTCAGATGTAATTTAGTTACCAGGTTTAAAATAATATTACCCTTCACTACCGAAGTGAACCTTAAATCTGAGGACAACTGTCCTTAGAAAAGACTCACAGGGAAGATTTGATACAAAACAAAGAGCAGCATGATCCTGGGAAAGCAGATTGATGCTATTAACAGGCCATCAAAGGCTGGAAGACTGAGCTTCATCTTAGAGCTTCTGGGAACACAGAGCCCTACTGACGCTTTGAGTTCAGATTTCTGATAATCAGAACTGGCAAGCAAATGTTGTTTCATGTTACTCAGTTTGTTATAAGCTACTAAATTAGTTTAAGATAACTAATACAGATGGCAAAAATTGTAGAGGTGAAATCTTCAAGGAAGTATTAATAAAAGTACTAGAATTTTTGGAAAGCAGGGAAGAATATAATGTGAGAGGGAAGAGTACAATCAAATTTTATAGTGAGTTGTGAATGAGAAAGTGAATGAATTTAAGATAGATAGACAGGTATGACTGCATGTGTAAGAGTACTGTACTTAGAAAGGCCATCTAATAGGTGACAATATGGGGTATGGGAAGGCCAGATGGTTTAATAGCTAATGTCTGTGTCATTTAATCTGAAGCTAACTGGAAATAAATGTATTGTGCAAATAGCATTATGTCTGTAGATGAACTTCTCTAGGGTATAGGTGGTAGTGTTATATGATGCTGTGTTTTTTAATTTGTTCCTTCATGGATCTTGATTAGCTTTGTATAATTTTCTACAATACCCTGAGACTGTGAATCACTATTTCTAGGACTTCAGAAGTTTCAGAAGTCAAACTAGAATTTTACCAGTTATATCTTTCTGTAGAGAAAAATATATGACTGAAATAGCAGTATCTCATTTCTCATTATGTAGAAATGCATTATTTTTCAGGAAAGTATAAGGTAGGATTACACTCTAGTTGTACAAGACTAGAAGTCACTGGTTTGAATCAGCATGTTCAGTGAGCTTTACATTTCCAAGATCAAGTATTAGACTAGAAAATCAAGAGCTGTGAACTATGCTGTAAATGCCCCAATTAACATTCTTAAGCCATATTTTCTCACTTGTGAAATGGGTAATATTTTAACATTAAAACAAACACAGAAGTTTGCCAGAGTTATTATGACTATCTTTATCAATCCTAAAATAAACTATGAATGCATAAATATATTATAATATGTTGGCAGATTACTTTATTACTACATAAATGGTGCCCAAAAGCTCCAAATTAAAAATGAAGCATTAAGGGTTCATATATAAACATTACCCTTTTCAGATGGTGAATTTGTATATGGACAGTAACAATTAGTGTCTCTTCCACTAGCTGGAGTATCAGAGCAGCTTTTGTGACTTTCTCTATTTCAGAAAGAGGAAATTGAAGGCAAATGTTAAGTTGCATGACTAAAGATCATTTTCTACAAGGTTATGGAGGAACATTTGTCCTTGTAGCATAGCAATTGGTGATTTAAAATTTGAAATTTTTAAAAAATTGATCTTCTGTAGACAAAACCCCACTTGATTTTATATGTTTATGTGTGTTGATAGAATACTAAATCAAATCATGCATATTAGTGTACAGTACATATGACATGAAAAAGGATGGTATTCATAACATAGTAATCATATATAAACATGAATGACAAAGAAATGAGTCAATTTTAGTCAGGAAAGAAGACAAAAATTCTTCATGTTCATTGAGCAGATCGCTTTAATATAATGAAAATAGAGATAAATGATTTCTACCATATCTATTTATTCAGATGAATCACATACAGAATTTAAAGACATTTCTTCATTGGATCAAAAAAGTTTCTTTATAATGAATGCCATTTAGATGAAAACTCTTCATGATACATAAATTTAATTTAAAAATCAAAATGTATCAAATTTTCCTGGTTGGCCCAAATGAATAGAAACCTAAACTTTAATTGGAATGTGACACATGTTCTGAGTACAGTGTGGGCCTAATTTATTGTGGTAATGATTAGAATGCTGTTTAGCAAATTAATATTCCAACAGAAAAATAATGTTCCATCTAAATATACAGGGAAATGGGGAAATCAAAAAGAAATATATTTCCAGATTTCTGTTAAGAAAACAAAATGGAAAGACACATCAATACTTGAACAAGGCATCCAGAAGAGAAAGAAGATGGGAAGGTGATGAGAACAGGAGTGGAGAATATAGTGTACTATGGTGGAAGAGACAATGATGGTTTAGACAAGGGAGAGCTATGGTGACCACACCTGAAACAGAAATATTGTACTGTCAGAAAATTAACAAGTGTAAAACAATGGTTCAATTTAAAAAAATGAAATGTTAAAAATGAATAAATAGAAAAAGAAAACATGAAAAACCTTTCACATAATTTTAAGGATATGATTAAAAACTGAAGTTTGCATTGTGAATTTACATCTTTATAGGTAATTGCTCTGTCAGCAGTTTTTACTTGTTAAAAAACTAACAAATGTTCAATCAGTAAAATTTCTGTTAGGAGAGAATATACTTGAAATTATTTTAGATATTTTTAATAAACATTTCAAATATATGTTATTGTCCTAAATGAGTAAGACTAACCAACTCTCGAAATTTCTCTGTGCATATCAACAGAATAAAATGTCTTCACCTAATTTAAAACAGTTAAAATGTCTAAATGTATACATTTTTGGTCATATCTTTTAAATGCCATTATCATTATGAGATCTAGTTATTTACCAATGCAGCAATATCCTGCATATTTTATGGAAATAGAAATTGTAAAGTAAAAAATTGCCAAGTATATTTGAAAGATATCCTCTAGGATGTAAAAAATATATCTGGCAATGTACAACAGAATTAGATATGACTTTGAGTTCTATAGTCAGGAAATACATGTTTTCATCAACCCCTTTCATCAACCCTAACTATCATTAAGAACAATGGGAAATACAGTGTCTAAAAATATGGTATAATAAACATTGTAATCACAAACAACAATATCTGGAGGCATTGAGGTCACAGATAAGTCAGTGTTACCATCTGCATTACTTAAGTGAGAATGAAAACAGCAGTGATAGCTGTTAGTGATAGTGATGTAGAAATTAATAAAAGCAAGTAGATGTTAGACGTCTTGTGCACTTGGGTCTGAAAGATATAGTACAGCAGAGGGGCTTGGAGTATCAGACAACTGCTGAGAAAAATCAAAAAGAAATGACGAGGATATGAACACTTGATAGGTAGAACTTGGAATGTAGAAACAAATGTGAATGTAGAATATGAAAGCAAACTTTTCTAGAGCATGCAAAGTATTCATGTTTTACATAGTCCAGATTTAAATTTTAATTCTAACTGGCGATTATGCCTTTTTCTGAATAATCTATTCCACTGCTGAAATTATGTTGAAATCAAATCAATGAAAACCTGAACAAGAATAATCTAAATTTATAAATTAAGCCAGCCTTTCATAAATATGCTCATAAAGTCTGTATTGCCTCAGCTACATAGAAGCATGATTCTAGGTGCAATAAGAAATTCAGAGATAACCAGTAAAAATTAGCATTTATTATCCCAAGTAATCTTTTGTCCTTCTTGTTTTACGACTGTCACTCACTTTTTGGGCAAGGTTGTTTATGTAAAGATACAGAGAAGAAAAGTAACATAAACACTTGATTTAGTGATGAAGATTTCAAATTCATTGCTCTGATATTATATATAGCTATGTCTTTGACAAAATGCCACATTTATATCAAAATTATAACATAAATCACTTAAAGCATATCCTATCTATAAAAATGGAGATGACTATATAACTGATCTCATCAAATAATTATTTACAATCTTATTAAAAAATAAACATATTATCTGAGCATGGTGGCACGTGCCCATAATATACGTGCTGGGACACAAGAGACCAGGGATCACTTGAGTAGTTTGAGACTACCCTGGACAACATAGGGAGACCTGCTCTCAGAAAAAAAAAAAAAAAAAAAAAGTGGTGGCAGGTACCTGTAATCCAAGCTACCTGGAAGGATGGGGATCACTTGAGTCCTCAGGATTGGGACTACCCAGGCAACATAGGGAGACTTAGTTAAAAAAAAAAAAATTAGTATAACAAGATATTCTTTATCTACAAACATGAAAATCATCATGGACATATATGAATTATGTACACAAGCCAAGGAGAAATAATTAAAATAACTACATAGGAGTTGGTAAATTCAGTCATAAATATAGGATTTGTTTACTGGTATAGTACAAAATAACCAAACTTTACTTCATTTTCATTTATACCCATAGATGTATACTTTTAAATACATCTAATATTAAAATTAATCATAATTGCTGATTTAAATCTTTTAAGCTTATTCAGCTATGTTTTGATTTTCTAATGCTGTATGATAAATTACTACAAACTTACTTTAAAACAATACCTGCTCATTACCTCACAGTTCTATAAGACGTATTAACTAGTCCTGCTGTATTCTCTGCCCAAGGAAAAGTCAAAATCTGTCAGACTCTTATCTAGAAATTCTGAAAAGAATCTGCATTCAAGGTTTTTAAAGTTTTTGACAGAACCAAGTTCCTTACAGTGGTAAGACTGAGATCACTCTCTCCCTTGCTGGTTATCAGGGACCACTCTCTGTCCATAATCCTACCTCTATTAATCATATAACAAGAAAGTTGAGTTATTTTGAGATCTCCTATCTCTCTGACATTTCCTTCTACCCCCAATCAAAGAAATGTGTTTGTATTTAAGAACTCTTATGTTTATAAGTGGCCCGTAAGGATATCCAGGTCAACCCCCTCTTTTAAGATAGTTCATGCCATACAACACAAAAATGATGAACATGATATCACCTCAGTTTCTAGAGATTATAGCCAGGCACTTTCGGAGGGGGGGTGTAGTAAAATGTTTCTGCCTACCACTATAAAATTGCATTCCAAGAAGTAGCAAAATGCAATGGCAGAGAAATATGGATTTATTATTCTATATTAAAAATAATAATTTCAGTCATGAGGTTGAATATAGAGACCATCCATCTAGTAGTTGTGTTCCCCAGAAATGAAGAATGAAGATGTAATTGGGATTGTCTGGCATTGGAATATCTTATGTCTGCCCCCTCAGAAGCATTACCACAACTGATGACTCTTCCTTTTGTGTCTCTGCATTCAAATTCATAGTCCTTCTAAATCACCAAGATCGCCAATATGTTGCTAAGGCACATAAATTTAAACTTCCGTACTTAATGGGCTTAAATGTGAGAACCTACACAATACATACCAATGTTTTGTGTTCATATTTACTGCAACATAAATGCAGATAAAAGGCTTTTGGAATGTGAGCTCATTATGCATCAGCTCAGTCCCTGTGACCATACGTTTCAAAATCAAGCCTTCACATCCTTGCAAAAATTTTTCAAAAGAAATATGACACAATGAATTTGTGTCTTTAAGAAAGAAAACTTGCTAAACAGCTGCTTAAAAACATGTTTTTAATACATTCTTCAAGTGTTCTTATCTACCTCTTATCTACCTCTTTCCTCTTCAAGGAAATGCCTTGAAGAAGAGGATGTCATAAAATACAAAATTTACCTTCTCTTCTATTTTGTCAATAGTCTAAAATATTCTCAAAGAATACCACAAAACTTTTAGAATCATTTCAGTTATTTAATAGAAAATCATGCAACACACATAGGCACAAAATATATGGGCACATTTTTGCTTGTGTGTATGTATCTATGCATACTAAGAATATACACCTTGCAGTGATCATCACATTCTCTGATTCACAGTCTTATTTACATAACAATTTGAAGATGTGTACGCAGCGAAACATTTAGGTAATCCAGTGTAGATTTCCAAAAGATAATTCTTTAGACTATGCATGTTTCAAAAATTCATTGTACACAAAACTAACTCAAAATATATAAAGACCTGGACCTAAGACTCAAAACCATAAAAATAAATAGAAGAAAACATAGGCAAAACATTCTATGACCTATACTGCAGATACATCTTTCTGGACACATCTACACAAACAAAGAAAAGGAAGGTAAACATAAACAGCTGGAATTATACTGAATTAAAAAGTGTCTGTAGAGCAAAAGAGACATAAACCAAATCAAAGAACACCAAACCAAATGGGAAAAATGTTTTTCACTCTCTTCAACTGGTATCTGATAATAAAGATTCACAAAGAACTCACAAGAATCAACATAAAGCAAATAGCCCAATCAAAAAATTGACAGAAGAGCTTAAAGGACACTTTTCCAAAGAGAAAATACAAATGGCCAACAGGTATTTAAAAAAAAATGTCCAACATCACTAATAATCAGGAAAATGCAAATCAAAACCACAATGAGATACCACCTCACACAAGTAAGAATGATCCATAAAAAACAAACAAAAAACCAAAAACAAAACAAAAAACAACAATAACAACAACAACAACAAACAGGCAACAAGTGCTAGTGAGAATGTGAAAAAAAGAAAGTTTTATTTATACTGTTGGTGGGAATGCAAACTGGCCCAGCCACTATTAAAAGCTGTGTGAAGGACCCTCAAACTACTGAAAATGGACCTACTATTTTTATCCACAATTTTGCTTCTGGGAATCTACCCGAAGGCATCAAAACCCTGTTTCAAAAGGAAACCTGTACAGAAGTACACGATTATTGCTTTATATGTTTATTGGTGCACTATACAATAGCCACAATATGGGGACAGCCAAAATGCAACAAAACAGACAAAAGGATCAAAAAAGTCGATGTATTTACACAATTCAGCAGTCAGAAAGACAAATTCATGTTGTTTGTGGCAACATGGATAAAGTTAGAAGAAACCATACTAGTGGAAATAAACCAAAAAGAAAAAGATAAATGCCTAATGGTCTCATTTATATGTGGAATATAGGGAAAACAAACATATGGACAAGAAAAAGCTAAAATTAACAAACTGACAGCAGATTTAAGCATAGAATATGGGAGAAGAAAGTTTGAAGTGTGAAATCAGGGGAGGTATGAGCTCAAGAGATCAGGATGACAGTTCATTGGTGGTGGGAGAATGTAGACAGGATGTAAAATATATATATATATTTAAACAAAAAATCATTGTACTTATAAATGAATACATGACAATAAATATGATAAATCACACATGCCTATTTAAAATATTATATATCAAAATGGCATATGAAATGCAGTTAAAACAATTATATCATTAAAAATGGTTTTCTAGAAATAAAATGGTTACCTGTAACTCTACTTCCACAAGTTTTTACAAGTTATTTTTAATCTCTTTACTTGCATACATATTTGAATTTGATTATTCTAAATTGTTCAAATTACATAGCAAGAGTAAAAACTGCCACATTTCCCAAAGATGACGTGGTTTTGTCACTAATCCGCACATTTTTCACTAGACATTTAAATAATTTAAAGTCTAGGTGCATCTTTTGTGTTTTTCTGTCCATCTCAATTTTTGAGTTATAGAAAATTGAGTTTCTAAAGGTAGCTATGAAAACTATTGGGCTTGAAATTAGCATGGTCTATGCTTTATATTTATGTCTTATCTTTTCAGTTCTTTTTCCACTTTTCTTTATTTGATTATTGCCTTAGTTAAGTCCAAAAAAAGGTTTCTCACCTAAATACAGACACTCATATAGTTATTTGGGTGATGTTTCTCAAAATGTGGTCCATGAATTCAGTTGTTTATTGAAATAGGATTTTCTGACCCCTCCCAAGATTTACTCAAGCAGAATCTTGATAGAACTAGAGGTTGTTAATAAATTTTTGGATTATTTATTTTAAAATATTATTAAGTTACTCTCTTCCCATAACCTTTTATTTTTAACACAATAGGTATTTATTTTTCATACTATGGACTTGCAGGTGGGTTAAATGACTTTCTTATACTTTAGCTTTCATCTGTGTGTCTCTTAGGCCTGAGACAGTCTATTCACTTCACATGTTTTAAAAATACTTGCTCTTGTTTCCGTCTTTCATCCATTCTAATCTGTTGATGAAGTTTCTTTAGAATTCTTAATTTTTTAGAATAATCTATCAAAGATCATTATCTATTTTTCATTGCAGAGAACATTTTCTAAAATGGTCTTTTATGAAATCTTCATTTATATTTGGAGCTATCATTTATAAAATCATTACAATAAAAACTGTCTATATTTTCTCTCTAGTGCTGAGTTTGCCTCATGGTTTTCTTTCTTTTTTTAAGTTCAAAACTGATTCTCAAGGGTTTTATCCTCAATGTTTTAACATCTGCTATAGCTGAATCAGGAACAGCATTTGAGATTTATTTTGGTTTTAAATTCATTAAATTGTGCCACCTTTGACAACAACATCTACAATCCAGTATTTTGTTTTTTTAAAACAGACTTCTAAAATTTTTCAAAGACATATATAATCTTCTTTAAGACATTTACGGTTTGTCTTAAAAGACACTCTACTAAATAGTTGTACTAATATAGATTCAGCCTCACTATGGATCATAGCTATAAAATTGTAGAGAATCTGAGATAGGAGTCTTCCAGAATCTCACTTAAGAATTTGTTATTTTTAAAGCTCTTCTTCTTATTTTTTGACTGGGCTTTTTGCTTCACATTTGTTAACTTGTGTGAATGCTTTATTGACCTTTGATATCAGACCCCTGTCAGGTAAGTGAAGTGCAAAAAATTTTTTCCCATTTGGTTGGTTGTCTGTTTTGGTTATTGTCTTTTTTTGCTGTGCAGAAGTTTTTCAACTTCATATCGTCCCAGCAGTATGTTTTCCTTCATTTTTTTTGCTTGTATAGATGTGTCCTGGAAGATGTTTATCTGAAGAGAAACTACAAATGCCCATTAGGCATATGACAAAATGTTCAACATCAACAATAATCAGGGAAATGCAAATAAAAAACACAATGAAGTACTACCTCATACCTGTAAGAATGGCCTGTATCAAAAAAAAAAAAAAAAAAAAAAAAAAAAAAAAAAAAAAAAAAAAAAAAAAAAAAAAAAAAAAAAAAAAAAGGGCAATGGCAGTTGTCGGTGTAGATATGGAAAAAAAGGAACACTTTTACACAGTTAGTGGGATTGCATACTGGCCAAGAATCTATGGAAAGCTGTGTGGAGGACATTCAAACTACTGAAAATTGAACCACCATTAGATCAGAAACCCCACTTCTAGGAATCTATACTAATTCAAAGGGACACCTGTACTCGGGTGTTTATTGCAGCACTATTTACAATAGCCAGGACATGGACAACTCAAAGTCCCGGAACAGAATGAGTCAGAAAGTTGTGGTATATATACACACTGGAATATTCATCAATCAAAAAAGACAAATTTGATGCAGTTGTGATAACATGAATAGACCTAGAAGGAATCATGTTAGCAGAAATAAGCCAGAAAGATAAAGAGAAATATTGTATGATCTTACCTATATGTGGGATATAGGGAAAACAAACGAACAATCAAAAGGACAAGGAAAATTTAAAACTGTTAGCAGAATGAAAGCATAGAGCACGGGGGTAGGGGGGAGGGGGTTCAAAATCAGGGGAGAGAGGGCCACAAGAGATTAAAATGATGGTTCATGAATGATAAGGTTGTGGGAGAACCTCAGGATAAACAATATGTATAATATACATGCGTGTGTATTTGTGTTTGTGCAATCAATTTTAAAAAATAAAATGAAATAGATACCGGGCACGGTGGCTTGTGCCTGTAAGCTTCAGCCTGTGAAACGGCAGGGGCTAGGGATCTCGATTCGAGTTCTGCCTGGGGCCCGTAGCGAGACCTAGTTTCAAAAAAATAACTGGGCGTGGTGGCGCACGCCTGTAATCCCAGCTACCTGGGAAGCTGAGGCTGGGGATTGCCTGAGTCTGTAGTAGCCCGGGCAACAAGAGCCTGTGGTTCCATGGGCAAAAATAGCGAGACCTAGTCTCAAAAAAAATAAATAAATAAATAAAAATAAATAGAAATTTGTTATTGCTTAATGTCTGCCATCACAAATATAACAATAAAAATAATATAGTGCACATACATATTTTGTCAATCACTTAAAAATTTTACTATTAATATATTAAATAATTTAATATTTTAAAATTATATTTGAAATATAGTATATGATTTATACTTTAAAATATTGTAATATTAAATATGAAAATGTTTTAATTTTAATATCAACTCATCATACTCAAAACAATTGTATGATCAATATAAACCAATGTTTATCCCATTATCCCTATATGCACATGACCATGTTACTGACCTTCTGAATGGGAAGGTCTTTTTGCCTGATGATTGAAAGTGACACAATGAGGTACAACAAAGCAGAGAAAAGTCCTTAATTTCTGACCTGACAATGGAGATCAGAGAAATTTGTGTTCCATACCACCTTTTATTTGGACTTGGTGTAAGGTGAGGAGATGATACTTTGGGGAGTGAGTCTTTCATGTATTTTTCCTTTGCATGTCTGAACACAGATCCCATGTCTCATTCCAGAGATAATTTTTTTTTAACATTGTAATGAAGCAAATGGGGGGAAAAATCCTTCACATTGTTCTAATCCCACTTTAAGAGTTTACTTTGATTAGTTATTTGCAGTTTCACTGTCAACATTCCCCCATACTCTAAGCTAAGCTGAGTAGGATTAACCCTGTTCTTAGCAGGGGTCTATAATTATAGGAAAGCATAAATAAATTAAGTGAATTACTCAAGATTCCAGAGCTAATAAGTGATATAGCCAGGATTTCACTTCGGCCGTATGGTTCTAGTCAACGTGCTCTGTCATTAGGCCATTCAACCCTGTCACCAGCTGAATTGTATTGGTGATTATAACCTTTTCTTAACTAATATTTCTCCCTAAATATGTCATGGGTTTTCCCTAAATATTATAAAATTATCTCACTTCATTACAAAACTTAGTTGAATTTTGAAATTTAACTGAAGATCAAATAATAGCTATCTTTTGTAGCTAGTAATTAAAAGAGGAATTTGTATGTAATAATTAAAAAATGTATTTTGATGATTTTCATTTCATATATAATTGTATGATCCTGGATAATAAGTTATATGAGTTATATACTTTAATTAACATAATAACTAATCCACTGTCTCAGACATAGTGTTAAGAAAATGTTACATAACAATTCCTAATGTATTTGTATTCAGAAATTTAAAGAAATATACCATAAAACATTTATAAAGCTGGTGAAATCATTAACCAACCACGTGTTTTCCACAAACAATTTTTTATTTCAATTAAGTTATCTGTGTCAAAGTATTTGCAAGTGGTTAAGCATCTACTGCATAGATATTTACACCACTGTTGTCATCACAGTAAAACATTAACTGGTATCTTCAATTAAGATTTTGTGAAAGTATTTTCTTTGCTCAGAAAAAAAAAAGAATTACTATAAAAATTTGTACAAAATATAACAGTATAAAAAAGTAAGAATTATCCATAAAACAGTGATTCAAATTAAAATATCTTTAGCACATCAAAATATTCCTTTAAATAGTTATTCTAGAAGTGAGGCTATTTGTATTTTAAACTTCTGTGAATAAACTCAAATTTGTTTCATTTGTCTAAGGTCATGTGTACTGTTAAATTTTTTTTCCAGGATTCTTTGATATTCTTATATCTTTAGGATTTTGTTTCATATAAAGTCAATTATTTCTGAATTTATAAAGATTATGCATGATATTTTCTGAGCAACAAGGCTAATTATACATATGGTCATTATTGGAAAATGAGAGAAAAATTTCATATGCAAAATGTAAGCAAAATATACACATCTTATAACCACACATAAAAAGCATAACATATATATATAATATACATTAAAGGTAGCATGTTTATAGTATACCTAGAATCTATATAGCACACTATAATGGTGAAATTTTGAATAAATGATTAAACTAGTTACAAATAATTATTGTCTTCAGATTAACTTATATTGCTTATGCAATCTTATTGTTTCATTTACCTGTTTGTTTAATCTAATTTTGACAATCATCCAAAATATTTCAAGAGAGATGAGAAGTTGGTAATCACAAAATATTATAAAAAGGTGAATAGTAAGAGAATTGGAAGCAAATTTAATATTAAATTACAACATGCTATAAGATTGCAACAGGAATAGAAATACACATAAAGAGAAGGGAGCATCAAGAAACAGATTCTGATATGTAAACTAATTCATCATGTGAATTGAAAGTGACATTAACATTAACATTTTATTTTTAACTACCATTTCTGAAATAAATACAAATAAATCACCCTTTTTAAAAGCTTTTTAACTGCTAGTTATATTCTTTTCTTTTATTCCAGAATTTAATTGTATTTTTCTCTATATCTAGCATATGATCATTTTGTACTAGTTTCATTGTCTTGGGGAAAAAAGACTATCATCAGTACAAAGAATGAAAATGTAGCAATTAAGTGAATATTTTTTTGTTCATTTTAACATCCAATTTTCCCTGTTTTGATGGCTTAATTTTTGATCTGGAAATTCTAAGAGGATTTCATTAAACTCACAAATACATTTATGTTTTGTGGCGCCATGCTGTTCAGTATAAAATGATACATAACATTATATCTTTAATGTAAACTGTATATTGCTGCAATTTAAATCTCTTACTTCTGTGCAGGTTGTTTTTGGTGTTGCGTATTTATCTTTTTATTTCATAAGGAAGTTTGAGGGACTTTATATTACATTCAGCCATTGGCATTCAAAGGAATATAAAACACAATTCCAGATGTCCTTTCACTGTATTTTGTCAATTTTGTTCTAAAGCAGAAGTACTCTGTCTACTTCCATACACATTCAGCCTTTCCTGTCTCACACAGGGCCAACTAGCTTGCTATGTTTTCCCTACTCAGATGAGAAAATAGTTTGTCAAAGCTTTCTGGTGGTCTTTTCATTTAAATCTTCCTCTTTGTACATTTTTACATATCCGTAAGTGCCCTTTTGATGTGGGAGGAAATGTGCTTTTGAATGTTAGAATTAGTTGAAAATTGTGAGATTTGTATGTTCCAGTTGGGTTGATTCTCTTTTATGGTAAGGAAGAAACTCTGACTTTCTCCTAGAGTTCATTTCATTCTACCACAGAAGGAAATAATTACATACATTGTTGTAATAGAGATATTCAAAAGAGCATCTACTATATTGTTCTATGATTTCTGCTGTATTCTAATGTTTCCTTTATGCATTATAATAAACCTGTAATGTTAGTGAGCAGTTGGCAAAAATAGGTGAGAATTTAATAACCAGATGACATTTTTAATTGAAAATACTTAATACTTTTCACTAAATTAGTATAAAGTAGAAGTCATTGGTTGCTTTTACCTTTATAATAAAAAAGTGATTTTCTTTTCCATATTTTCCCTCTATCTCATATTTCCAGATAACAAAGAATTTAGAGATTTATAACCAAATGTTTATTGTCATTAAAATTTTAAATTCATGCATCTGCCTCAATATGTTTGATAGCTATATTATTGCCATTGTGCTTAGTTTCATGGCTCATTAATATTTCTACTTGACTTCTTCAAGTCTTGAGAGAGCTATAGCTATGAATAAAGATGTTTACATCAGAGATATACAGATTGATATTAGCTGTGCTTTAATTACTAGTTGCATGACCTTCACTTCCTGAGATAACTTCTTGTATATATAAAATGAGATTAAAAATGTCTACCTCCTAGGGTTATTTTCAGATTACATTAGATGATGTGTCTGAAGCGTTCATCATATGCCTGACATAATACATGGCATTTAACAAGTGGCAGCTATTATAATTACTCCCTACATATCCCCTTATTTATTTTATCTAATTAAGCATTTACTTAGAAGCTTCTTAAACAGCAATGTCAAAAAAGTATTTCCACTTACTGGCTTTGCCAATGAGCAATAACATTTTGATTCAGTTAATGAACATCTATTCTCATCTTATGTTGCTCTCATCAATTGTTACCATATATTTAAGAGTCTGATGATACAGATTACTAGATTTTACATTTTTACAAATTAGAAATCTGACATGTCTCAGTTGCTAAAAATTCAATTGTATACAGGACTATTTGTGTTCCTTTCTGAAGACACTATGAAAGAATGTTTCCTTGCATTTTCAATTTCCTTAAGTTAGTTCCATTCCATGGTATGTAGTCTCTGTAATCTAAAACCAGGAATGGCACATGCTCTGACATTCTTCCACTGTAACATCTGTTTCTGACAATGGCCTTGAATGGTTATTTATTTTCAAACCTCGTGTGATTAACTAGAGCCCACCTGAATAATATAGGATATTCTTTCCTTCTTAAAACTCTTAATCTTAAACAGATCTGCAAATGCTTTTGGTCAAATCAAAGCAGCATATTCACAGGTGCCAAAAATTAGAATATGAAGATCCCTGGGTTCTCAAAGTTTACCTTCTAAATATCCGTTTAAAATATTTTCTTTTAACAATACCATAAAACTGTCTTTCAGATGTAGTCTCATAGAGGAGACTGAGTGTAGCAATATTTTTGGTTAGTTACAGTGGTATTGCTGGTGATGGTGCTTTAATTATTGAGTTTGTGTAGAAATGTCTGATGCTCCTTAACATTTTACTTTTTTAAAAAGTATTATATGTTTTATTTGCATTATTTCATTCCTAATTCTTACTATATAAATTGAATTCCTGTGTCTCTGAAACTTTGTCTTTTTTATTTTGTAAACATTTTCATGTTTCCATCCTTTTCCTATAATCTCCATGAATTTGAATACTTTAGTTTTCAAATCGTTATTCTAATCATTATAATATTCTTGAAAAACCAGAGGGAACTGCATAGGTCCTGGAAACTTACTCAGAAGTGTTTGCATTAGGAATTCCAGAAACAAAAGGAGCACAGTTTGGAGGATGATGCTGGGGCTTTGAGTGAGCATATACTCTCAGTTTCACAAATCCCACATTACATGGGGAGAGCTGATCAATTCAGGAACACACTGGAGGTTCTGCATATTGTGAGGTTCTCCATACTCCATACTTTCTCAACTGCCCAGTGTACCAAGGAAGTGAACTTTACAAGTATCAAGAAAGTTTGATGAAACCTTGTCTTCAGCAAGAAAATGCTTGGTTAAGTGAACAGTTGAGATAGTTGATTGATTCTGCATTTCATGGGTATTCAGTTTTCAGAATCAGGAACAAATCAAATGTCTATTTTTGCAGAAATAAGGTAGATTATTTTGAATAACTGACAGTGTTCAACTTGATTTACTCCTAGAAACTGCTATTCCCAAGTTTCTGAGTATGCAATTCTTATTCTTATATCCATTAAAAAATATAAGTACTTTGCCTCATCAGTGGTTAAACAGAGTAAATAAGGAGCAAAGTACTGGTTGTAACAGTTGTATCATGTCTACTAGTTAATTGGCAAGGTATCTGTCAAGCAGTGATAGTTCTGCTGGATATCCATGAACACTGCCTTTCATTTAACTTTAAATGCCACCATTCTACCTGATGTTATTCAAAGTTTTATCTGGGTATGTGGGAACAAGAAACATTTACTCATTCCATGCTACCTCTAAGTAAGTTGGTACTGAATTATAATAATTGAAATCTAGTCCAAGTCTAAGGTGTAACTCATGAAATTTTGGCCAACTAAGCTTATTAATTAGGCAATGAACCTGTAAGAATGCCAACACTGTGTCTAGATGCTGTGATCACATGCAGAATGCCACATACACTGTTTGGATTTACTGGCCGTTCTCCTTAATAGAGTTATTTATTTGAGTTTTTTCTTATGCCTGGTGGGCAGCCTATTAACAGTTTCACTGTGGGAAACCTGCAGTCTTAATATACTTTTTCAGGGAAGTGACTTAGAAATAGGGAAGGACAGATTGGTATATTTAGAATATTTAAAATTTCAGTGGCAAAACAGGTGTTAGAGAACTTATCTTCCTTTAGCAATTATTTTAGGCAATACTGAAGAATAATAATTTTAAGGGGGTTAATTACCCTGGGGTAGCTACAAGGCTACAGTTTTGGCTTGATAAATTGCTACAATGCAAAAATAAAATTGCTTACTATCATCTTAGCCTTAGGGACCTCTAAAAGTTATAACTTGACTTCTGATTTCACAGTTCAGTGATTCACAAAACTCCTGAAGCCAAAAGTTAAAACTTCAGAAGAAAAATTATTTTTAAAGCATTCATCAGGTTGTATTTTCAATAATTTATCTTTTATACATGTACTATTCTGAAACTGTTTGTTTGCTATTAAAAATATGCCAAATGAACATCTGAAACAAATAGACATTTTAAATAAGATAACTGGCTTTGTTTGAGTGTCTGCTTTATTGTAGGCATAACAATCAATATACCGTTTGAGTTCTGAGGACTTGCCATTGAAAAGTATCTTTTTCATTGACCTGGTGCCAAAGTGATGGAAATTCTACCACTCAAGATTAATTTTGGGGGGTAGAACAATGGACACTGTTATAGCTATGCCCTAGTTATACCCCTTCAATAGAAAGTTTCCCTTATGGCAAACCTTTTGGGGTTTTTTGTTTGTTTGCTTTTTTGGTAGCAGGAAACTCAGTATATAAGAATTCTGAGCAGATATAAGGGCATAAGAGTTATAATAATAAACTGATAATAAACGATAAATGAGAGAAGAATTCAAAAATTGTAAGGATAGCACTTCATTCTTTGAGTATATTTTAACACAGATCTTCCACAGCTATCATTGTGCTCCCTTAACATTTCCCATAAAAGAGTGGGGTACAACTCTTACTAGTACTTTCCATAATCCTATAGGCAGTAGACTGGACTAATGTGTTAAGTAGTTAGGGCAATGAGTGGTATCTAATATAATTGAAGACCAACATATTCAGGACAGGAGAAAAAAACCTGCAGGGGGCAGTACAATCAGAACCAGTGATCACCTGTATGGTTAGGCAGAAAATGGCTTTCAAATTAGGCTGTGGAACCTGCCTCTAACTACCATTGCTTCGTTGATTCCCTTGCAAGATGTGATGGTTATGGCAGTCTGCAAACTTCCAAATAAGTAGTAAAATCTACCTCCTGAATTACAAGTGGAGCAAGGGCCCAAATTGGATCACCACAAAAAGGGAAGGGGACATGACCTTTGCACCCCATTAAATTCAAGAATACCTCACCATTCCAATTGTCTTTCCCTAGACTCTGCCCACTCTGACCCCTCCTGAGTGTACTGTCACTAGATAAAATGCCATTTGCTTTGCTTAGATGTGTGTTTGAATTCCTTCCATAGTCAAGAGGTGAGGACCTCTCCAGCTGGTAACAATTTCACCAAAGTGTTACTTACAGAAAGAAGTTACACAGAGAATCAGATATGCCACTTTCTCAAGTAGTCAGCAGGCTCATTTCATCTTCTTCAATTTTGAAGGAATTAAGATTTATATTCTGGAGGTTATACACTTTAAACATTCTTTTCAAAGTTTTATTATGGAAGCTATGAACTTTGAACATTCTTTTATATAAGCACCAGTTTATCGTGGGGTCATTCTCCTAAGAGAGTCAGACTTTCCTTAGTAGGCCCGTGGTAGACCTTGTGTCACCTTGGAATGAGAACTAGATACCAATCAAGACTCTGTTGGCCTCAGGAGATCTAATAGCATTGCTTCAAGAAATCAGATATTTTGTGTTAAGAACAGTGAGGGCCTGAAGTCTAGGAGAAACGTTTATTCCTGGCCTGCATTCCTTTCTCCCTGACTGAAGAAGCAATCACTGTTCTCCCTTTATGGCCTAAAAGAATGTAGTATGGTAGGATCTTAGTTCTAGATGTATCAATAAGCAGTCCTCCCTATTTAAGCATCTCATCTTTACTTTCAGAACAAGGATGAGGTCACCTGCTTCTTGTCTATCATTTGAGGTCTCCCCTTTCTGTCTTTGATGCTCCAGAATTTGATGCCTTTTCTCTATTATTCTTTAGTATTTACAGTCATGTGAATTCTTCATATATGTTATTAAGCTTATGCTAATCTGTTCTTGTTTTGATTTCTAGTTCACTCCACAAAGTAGCCTGAAGGATATGTGGTGATTTATTTTGTGACTGACACTATACACTAAATGGGTAGAAAAATCTTGAATACTCTTATTTAGCTGAATAGTTCATGCCAGTACAACCTTTATTTAAGAAGCAGTTTGAAGATATTGCTCTGCATCCTATATCTTTCTGGTGGCAAAGCTGAAGTGAAAAATTAAAGATTATTACATATCACTAACATAAACACAAAGGTAAACACAGTCTAGAAAATGTTACAGAGACAGAGATAAGTAAGGGAAACAAAAATGCTTGGTGTGTACCTTTTGCAACACTTGAGAGTACAGTTTAATCTTGTTCTAAGATGAAAATCATACTTCTTTAAAGTGATTCTAATTTTACCCACATAGAATAGAGTTCTCTATATGGCTGTGTGCTGATGAGATTCAGTTATTGTGCCATCTACAATGCACAAATCCTTGGTAACTCAATGTCCAACCTGATCTTGATTTTTCAAAAATGAGTAAATCAAACAACAACTAAATAAAAGTTTAAAGAATGTTTTTCCTGTATTGGTGCTCTTTGAGTTCTGTTTGTTAAACTTTTAAAACCATTGTCTGTCTTTCTTCCACTTAGCTTTTGATGACATTGTGTTTCAGAGTTTCACTGAGAGGAAATCTCTGCTTTTCAAGAATGAAACATTCAATAGGTGTTTGAAATGCCTCAGGGCTCTTTTGCGTTTAGTGTTTGATTGAAGCCAAGGGTTGGAGGGAGAAGAAATAAATGTACTCATTAATTCTGGATTTAGGGTCCTGCTGTGTCTGCTGCACACTTGATGTTAAGTATCAATTTAATCTAGCAGGTAAGGGGTCAAAGATTATCATAGCCCTAGAAAAGCCTTTATTGTTCTTTTAGTCAAAAGTGATGCTCTAACCACTCCTCTTGCTATGTTAATCCCCATCATTCTTACCACTGATACACAGTATTTATTAGTAGTCAGGTACTTCATTTAAGATAGGGATATTGGCCAAAGTAAGATCTGCATTTATGGAATCTTTCCCATTTCTTGCCAAATCCCTGACTGTTTGTAGATCCTACCATACATCCCTGACTATAGAACTTGTATATTGCACCCTTTAACCTTACCTAAATAGGCAAGTACCACCTACATGGCTTTAATCATCATGTTATGTTAGGGTCTACATTTATAAATGGGAAAAATACTTTATAATACACAACAAAATAATGTGTTGGCATGTCCTCAGGAGGCTTGGCCTTGCATGCCTGGTCTTAGGAGGGACGGTGGCAGGGGGATGGGGGGGGGGTGTAAATGCTTCCTGCTGGACACAAAACAAACTGGGGTGGTGTGGGAGCTGAACTTCACCCCCTAACATCCTGAGTAGAAGACAAAATTGGCTGGGAAGTGACTGAACTTTGAAGAGATTGTAGAAGTTGCACCTGAACTTGCTTTTTCTCTTTTCCATCTCTCTTTCAAAAGATAGCTGTTAGGCTACGATGGTTTCATAATAGAAAGTCCACTGGGCCAGTAAGCGTTCTCTTGCCCTGTTTGATTTTCCTTTGTTTGCCAAAGATAAATAGAATATTTTTAGGGAGCTATTTGTAATCTCTCTACACTCATTTATTATGTGTTAGTCTAATTTTTGTCAACACTGCACTGCCTTAATTATTTTATGAATACATCACACCCTTTAGGGGAAGTCTTTAAGTTTGGTTGCATCAGTTCTCCCATTTTACTCTTCTTTAATACTGCGTTGACTGTTTAGGTTCTTTTTCTATTCCATATGACTTTATAATCTGATCATTGGTTTCCATAAAGTACATTCCTAATGATTTGATTAGTGTTGCATTGATTCTATAGAACAAGTTGGAAGAACAGACATCAATATTGTGTTATTATCCAATGAAATATGTGGAGACACTGATTGCTTTCCTTGTTAATTTCATTCTTTACAGTTTTGTATCTTCCAAATATATATATGTATATACACATATATAATCTTATATATATATTTTGTTAGATGAATGCATCAGCATATCATTCTTGTGCATTACTAATAGTATAGGGCTTTCAATTTCAAATTTCACTCTTCTTTATAGATATACAGAAAAACTATTGACATCTGTATATTGTTAGGAGTTGTGTGTGTAATGAAGATGAAATGAAACAAGAAATTGATAGCGATTTGTGAGGCAAGTTCACAGAACAGGGGTTTTAGGAAGTATGTTTAGGTTTAATTTTAATGAAGTTGTGAAGCTTTTTATATACTTTAGTAAGGAAATGTTACAATGATGTAATGAGGAAGTAGTAAAATGTAGGTGACACATAGCAGGGAGGATGTGGGGATGTGTGATAATGAATAATTTAATTGTGGGGGTAACAGTTATTGATAGGTTATATGTTTTGGGGTACATTTTAGAGGTTTGGAAGCTGGGTTACAGGTGAGAGACAGGCTGTTGATTATTTTTTTAGTGTGCTAGAAGGTGCTAGAGAGATAAGAGGTTTTTTACATTCCACAGTATATTAGTTTTATATTCTGCAGATTTGTTATAATTCTGTATACTTTGTAGAAGCTTTTTGATTGATTCCTTCATCATCATTTTTTAAAGAAATAATGATGGAAAAAAAAGACCTTAGGAAACATGGTCTGTAAAATAAAGTAAATGAGCATCTTGGATGCTTGTAGCTTCCAACCTTCAGTTTTCATTTTCTATATTCAATTGGTTTTTATTCCTTGTAGCCATATAACTTTAACAAGATTATGTCAACATTCCATTTAAATATTTCATTTTCAGCTATCTCTATTCATTTGTTAATACATTTTTTTGGCCTAAAGTTTTATTTTCTCTTCTGTCCATTTATCATTTCAGAGATCAGGAAGCCTTCATCCACAGCTGACATCTCAAGTGACTGATCTCTCAATCAACTCCTGTGTTACTTTAACTTTTGTAGGTACCACTCATTTGACATTCTATTTCTCTTCAGTTTATCCAGTTTTTCTGTGAACATTCATTCTCCAAAACCTAAATGATCTCTCAATGGTAGTTTCCATAGATATATATTCATAAGGAACATTGACTTCAGTCTCAGACTTTTGACACTTCACAAAATGTATTTGACTGTAGAGGTTATAAGGGATTATAGGAGACTAAGTAAGTTGTAGAACTTTCAAGTAGCCATATGGCAATGTTTCTCAGTGTGATTTGCATAGATCCTGAACTCTTGGGTTCCTGAGATCATATTACAGTGCAGATATCTTGGCACTTCTCTCTGTAGACCTTCTAAAAGAGAATATCTGGAAGAGTAACATGGGATCTACATTTTTAACATGGACTTCTATGGATTTCATGTGAATCCACTGCTTTATGGACCATCTAGTTAGCAAGGAATGCTGCAACAAATAAAAGCAATAAAAATGATGCAATTGAATTTTTCACAAATAGCAACATAAAAATAGTGATTGTATTAATTACATACAGGAAAACTAAATTTTGGTCATGTAGAACTTCCAGATGCCTCACATCATGCTATGTAGTAGCTTCCCCACTTCCATAAAGAAGCTCAATATACTATGCAAAAGATTTAACCGTATAATGCAACCGTAATATGCAACCGTATAATGGAGAACCTGTTATTTTCAAACAAGTCTTTGGAGAGTGCTGCAGAATAATTTTGCAAGAAAGAGAAGTATTGATTTTCACTATCACTGTGTTTTGCTTACAAGGAACTTTCAGATTTATTTAAATATTGGAAACATATAAAATGAACACAGTATTTTAGCAAGTATAAGTTTTTAAAGAATCAACAAAAAAATTGCATTAGTCTCCTTACCAAACACAGCTGATTGAGCCACCATTTTACCTCACATATTCCATTTCAAAAATTTTACCTAGTGTTATGTGACTTTCTCATTCACCAGCTACAGATGAATCTGTTTCTACAATTAGATGTAATGCTGTATACCAACTGACAAGAGAGCAAATAAAGGATAAAAGCAAACTGACCAGGCAAAGAAGATGGCAGGTGATGGGTGCAAAAGAAAGTCCATTACACCTGGACATTAAGTTGAACAATTAACCTAGCTGTTTAAATTTTCTGTTTTACATGAACCCAAGAAAACATGCACTGATCTCTCTCTCTCTTAGTTGTCAAGGCAGATGTTTGTTTAGAGTTAACTTGACAGGTACAAAAATATGCTGAATTAGCCATTAACTAATTACAAGAGTTGACTGGAGCAGAGGTCCGTTCTGAGTGGCCAATCAGACACTGTCTATCACTTTAAAGAAGAAAACAAAGGACAATGCTGTCAACTGACTTAAAGGAAAAGTTTTAATTAATAAATACCATAACTAAATATTTTATAAATTGTGAATAATTTTCCATGGTGACAGAAGCAAAATTAAGAGATTTAGTTTCCCACACCCATTTAATTCACTAATGTCTCTACTGAAACCACTAGCAGGGTAGCATTTGCTGTGACTGTAAATTCTTTTTCCTTCGTGTGCTTAATTTGCAAGAAGTTTAGCATCTGTGTAGCTGCTCATTTGATGACCCAAGAGACTAAAGTCTATTTGTTGACAGAAGTGAGAGTCCGAAGCATTCTAAAAGTCTAGGCTAATATTATCACCTTTGCTGCATACTTTACTTCAATCTGAAAACTATTGAGCTGGGAAAAGAGATTTTGTGAGCACTTTAGACAGACCTCATTTCCTAAAATATGTTCTTTGAGCTGGATATGATGAAATAAGTCAAAATCCCTATTAATTCCAAAGCAAGATATTTTCTCCTAGAAAGGTCTTTTTAAAGACACAATAGACAGGTGTCAAAGTTTTGTAATTAGAAATGTTGCAACTAGATTCCCAGAACATGATTTTTCTGACCAAACCTGGTTTTTGTTTTAGAGTCAAGTAATGGGTACTGGTCAAGAATAGGGTTCTGTTTTTGAGTCTCCCTGCTTCTAATATTGTTCATGGGTTTTGCCAAGTTATCACATCTGTGTTTTATCACTTACTTTTTCACTAAAGTAGGGAATAATAACAGTATCTACATCAAAAGATTTTTGAGAATTAAATGTATTTACATATATATTATCAAACAACACTTGACAGAAAAGAAGACGCTATCATACTAGCTATTATTGTTGTTATCATGTAATAATATCAGTAATATTCTGACAGTTGTTTTACCTTAAAATTAATCTTTATCATGCCACAATAATGGTTATTATTGAATATTTGAATAACAACCATCTTTTGTACAGTATTGAATATTTAGATAATATATCCATTTTAGTTCTCTTTTCTTTGTCTTTCTCTTCAAATCTCAATGAAAACCTTTTTTAAAAAAATGTGGAATTCTCAAGTTTCTTTAACAACCTTTAGCAACCATTTCTTTCTCTACATATGCATGAAGAAGAAAAAAATCTTTGGAATTTCATGGATTCCATATATGACTAGAAATGGGTCACACAGTTGCTTCTGAATTTCTTAGGCTATTTTTCACTTCCAGATTTTATATCTTCTGCTAGTAATGTCAGCAACTGCACAGCATTGGTTCCTCAATTTTCACTTGGTCTTTGCTTCAACGGTTTTCTGAATAATTAATTTTGGACATGATAGATTATATAATCTGTCGTGCCAAGTTAAAATGAAAGCAGGGGGCTTTTAAAAATTTATTAAGACTTTCAATATAGTGACAGCAAAACATTAAACCATATAGTTCCTTTTGTGTGCAGTCTTATGTGGCTACCCAGTCGTTGGCCACTGATCACAGGTTTCATTTTTGTTGGTTCTGTCTAAAGTAACCATAGGAATTTATAAGACTTGAATTAAGTGTCTTACCAAAAAAATTTGTAGACATAGGCTCTTATTATAAGTATTTTCAAAGCCTTAAAATTCTAAGATAAGTATCCATATTTTCTTATTTTTATAAAAAAGAAATCTCCTGAATTTCAGAAGCTTCCATAAATATTTTAGACATATGAAATGTAAAAAAAAAAAAAAAATGGCTTCATTCATTCATTTATAAACAAACCTCAACTCTAGTTGACAGGATGCAGGAAAAGTTAGCAAAAGAAGGAAGAAAATGCAGTGTGATGTAAACCTACCAGTTCTTTTCCATTTACCTCCATTTATGTCACAATAACATTTTGTCAATTGTTCTAATTGACCTTATTTACCAATGAAATGCGTTAAATCTTTTGTCTGTTGAAAAAATAGCAAAAATATTTTGTGATACTTCCTTAATTGTCAGCCATTTTTTAAAAATTTTGAATTTTTACATAGACATAATTGTTAAGAAGATGGTATCATTAACTTTTCATCATTTCACATTATCTTGCAACTTTATAGTCATTTCCAAGAAAATCAATTTAAACAGTATAAAGTATTATGATTAAAAGTAAGAAACCTAGAGAAATCCTAATGATAATCACAAATAAAATATTAATAACTTTAACTCTTTACATCCTAATTAACAGAGTTACTAACAAAAGGCACAGCTATTTTAAAAGAAGTAAGTGGACTGCATTGTTGCTCTATGATATCACTGTGGTTAATTCCTGGAAATATTATTGTAATTGTATATTGTAAAAATTTTACATATCTCTTTATATATATGTGTGTGCATATATATATCCATATAAATATATATATTTATATATTAAATATATATATATTAAAATGTAAAAAAATATATATATATATTAAAAAGCCCTGAAGGATATCATTATCATCCTCCTCTTTATTGAAGATGAAATTCAGAATTCAGTGAAGTTCTCCAATACTGTATAATTAATAGCAAAATATACTTTAAAATCTTGTAGGAAAAATTAGTAGATTCAATGCATCAATGTGGCATTATTGCAGAGGCTTAAAGTATGTTACCTGGATTGTGAAGAAAATGAATGCTTGGTTTGCAATGCAAAAACAAAAACTACTATGAAGTCTATTCACAGATTATTCCATGTTTGCACTTATTCATGCATTTATTCAAACATTCTTTCTTTAATAAATGCATACTGATGAAAACTGCAACCAATACAGATAGTTGTCTCAGTCAACTTAAGGTGTGACTTGAATACATTCTTTTCTTGTTGACTTTTCTTGTTGACAATTTCATCATGGTGAGGGTCAAAACTTACGAGAAAACAAGCGCACTGAATGGAATTATGCCAAGAAAAGAAATATGTACTCTAGTTGAAGTAGTAGAAATCTTGTGAAGAAGGGATCAGTAGACTCTGTCTTTAGAAAAACAATTTTAAAAATCTTTAACATATTTTCCCTAGACTTGGTTGCAAGTTAGAATAATCCAAACAGTTTTGTTTGTTTACACTATTCATAAAATCTTCTCCAGAGGTTCTGATTTAATTAGTCTGGGGTAAGAGTTATATGGATATGAACAGACATATGTGTCTGGTCATGTTACATGTACCTTTTGGCAAAATAAAATTGGAGAAAGTCTGAAATAGCTGAAAATGAAGAAAGAAGAAAGAATAGGTCTGTTAAGAAAACAATTTGCGTTTTGACTTGTAAAGCTTGTGAATGTTGTATATCTCAAAAATAAAAGAAAAATAAGTATTAAAAGGTCAGTTTCGTTGGATAAAGATAATGAGTTTAACATAAAGTATGAAGAATGAAAGCTGTGGGGTTTTCTCTTCAGAGCAGGGAAACAAAAGAAGGAAGAAGAGACAAAAGGAAAAGGAAAGGAAAGGAAAGGAAAGAGAGAATAAGAACATACTCATGTCTTTTTCTCTCAGGAAACAATTTCTAAAGTCTTAGAAATTATCTTATTGGTTACGAGCTGAGGTTCTTGCATGTAGAGGGACCAGATTTAGCCTCTGTAGTCGGAAATCTTCTTAGATGTCCTTAAGTTATCTTGTTCCATTCAGGAAATTATTTATATAAAATCTGAGAGCGAGATTGTCAATCTATCATTTTTAAACAAATAACCAACAAAAGACCAAACTGTAAAATAAAACAAAACTGGCCAACCTAAAAATAAAACAAAAAGATAATCAAATCATCATCTAGGTCACATATTTTGACAAATGTGATGGAAATCTTTTGTGAGACTCCATACTTGACTTGTTTTTTTCTTCAGATGACAGAGAATAAAAGGTACTTAATTCTTTTCATTATCTGTTAAGGAATAATACTCTACATTTTTTAGGATTGTACTGTTGTCTTTGATGCATGATTTAAGATACATTCATTTGTCTTGGGACAAAAAAGTATAGTTTCTATTTGTTTTTTTTTAATATTTTTAAAAATATACAAATGCTCCATTTTGTAGCATAAGTTGATGTTCTAGTTTTTTCAGCTGGCAAAATATAGGGTTACTCTGTAAAGAAAAAATAATATAAGGGATGATTCTTGGTGAGAAAAATTAAGTTGGAGTCAGGCCCCTTGAGTATCAGTCTGCTTATATTCTGCAAATAACTTTCTTCAGTATGTCTGATTCAACCTAAGAATATGTTGTGGTCCCTTACAGACATTTGGGTCCTTTGTAGAAAAACAGTTCATATTATTACCTGGTGGTCTGTAGCAATCAAATTGATTATAAACGTAAACATGCGGATATGCAGGTTACATGATTAAATTTTAACTAGTGTAGATTCTCTCCATCTGTCAAGAGATTCTCAATCAATACCAATAATTAGGTTTCTTCTTTCTAATGAATATATTCACTGGACCATTACTCTCTTAACTGTGGAGTGGATAGGCAAAAGAGAAAGTCTTTCAACAATTTGTAGTAACCCATACTATAGCTCAGTAACTATAGTATGTAAGAGACATTATGTGTGGTTGTTAAAAAATATAAAATAAACACCTTTGGCAGTTTTTATGCTATCTTCTTTCATAGAAAATATATATAATTTTGACAGGTGATCTGACTAAAGTGAAGTTTGCTTGACCTAGCATTTTTTTGAGTGTGAGATTTCCCTTATTATTCAGTTTAGGATGCATATACTGGGACTAAATACTGTCCTAATCAGAGTTAGAATAAAATGAATATAGTTATGCAGCTGAGGCTGGGGTTTAAGATATAAAAAGTAGGGTGAGGAAGTGTGCCCAAAATGCTAACCTTAAAGAAAATTTAACAGGTACAAAATCCTGCTTGGCCCTTTCAGCTTACACCTCTTGCTGAATGACCAGGAGCACGTTGGAGAACTCTGCAAAATTCAGGTGTTTTCTGTCCTCTTCTTATCTATCCAGTGTCATGTTTCACAGTGGACTGATTCCAGGGGAAGTTGGCACTACACTTGAAATAATTGCAAGAATAATGATTGGTTTAGACAAAAGAATAAATGTATCATCAAAATAAATTTGAATAATGATGCTATGAGTCAGTTCCCAGTTTAAGCTATCTTCTCTCCAGTGACAGAATGATTGTTTTCTTTCTGGTACCTAGACTGCATACAAACCACTACCCATTTACTTGCAGTAGTATTAAATCCTTTGTCCTATAAATCATAAAATCTCCATGTTTCCACCTTGCCAACATTTATCCTACCAACTAACTATACAATCAGAAATAATAAAAAAAAAATGTTGGATCAACATGGATCAAATTGCTGAACTGTTCTATCAGCCAGCATGTAAACCCTAGAACTGACTATTTTATCCTATAAAGTACAAACTACCCACATGTAGTCACTAAGAACTTGAAGATATGACTGGACCAAATTGAGATGTACCATTAAGTGTAAGAGTCACCTATTTTCACAGACTTGTTATAAAAAGGTACAGTCTCACTAATTATGTATACTGACTATAGACTGAAGTTGTATTTTTTATGTATTGCATAAGTTAAGTTAAAATATTGTAAAATTAATTGTGTTTCATTTTCCTTTTCTATCTGAATATATCTTTATTTTACCTATTTATTCCAATGATAATTTTTATGTATGAACATAAATTTCAAGTAATTTGGGGGAATGCTTTATTCTTATTAATATTATTTTTAAGTATTTTATATATCATTGTAGTTCCCATAGCTCCCCTTTAAAATGTGACAATCTGAATTACTGAAAATACAGATAAGTCTCTCACCTCTAAAACATGTGTGATTTGTAAATTTTCACTGTTTTCTATATTCTATTAGTTTCATCAGATAGTGTTACAAATATTTCTTTTTTTTTTTTTTTTTTTTTTTTTTTTTTTTTTTTTTTTTTTTTTTTTTTTTTTGAGACTAGGTCTTGCTATTTTTAGCCATGGAACTGCAGACTCATGTTGCTCATGGTGCCGTGGACTCAAGCAATCCCTAGCCTCAGCTCCCCGGGTAGCTGGATTACAGGCGTACACTACCATACCCAGCTATTTTGGGGAGGGGACAAGGTCTCACTATGTTGCCCCTGACAGGATTCAAACTGCAATCCCCAGCCCCAGTCGTGACTTTATAGGCTGTAGTTTACAAGCACGTACCACCGTGTCCGGCTTGTTATAAATATTTCTTTGTAAATTATGTAAAAGCTTTAAAAATAAAACAGTGTAGTAAAATACAGTATAAATTTAAACATAGAAATTAAAAGTCTGTTATATAGAATTTTTTGCCAAAAATTGTAACATGAAAAATTTTATTGTAAAGGAAAGTATTCACTCAAACAAGAGAGTAACACCCCAAACCAGGCAGAAGCCAGGCAACAGATACGATGATCTTGCTGAAATAGTCCAGTCTCCCATAGGAGTGAATGAGGGTCCAATCAGATTCTAGGATGGGGCACCTTGAGGGTGGATTTAAGCCATGGTCAGAGGGAGCTGAAAGAGCCTGGACTCCAGCCTCCAAAAGATGCACTCCAGTCTCAGAGAGAAACTGCTCCAACCTCCAAGAGAAGTGTTCCAGCCACCAAGAGAACTTCTCCAGCCTTAAAGGAGAAGAGAAGTCCTCCATTTCTGAAGAAGGAAGGAGGACCAGCAGCCACATCCAGCAGCTAACCACAGAAGAAGAGAAACCGGGACCTTTGCAGAGACTGGGTCTTCGATCCTGTATCTGACATTGCCCGACAGGAGCACCAAAGATACTTGGTCTGGTGTCTTTAAGAGTGTTTATTGCTGTTGCAATCCAAACACTCACAAAAAGTGGTTGAGCATTACTGCTGCCCAGCATTCCTGGTGACAGGTAACCAGCACCACCTTGTCTGGTGGACACTAACTGGGTGAGGTGGCTAGCCGCTTGTGGTTACACTATTTCCCTTGTAAACTAAAACTCATGGTTGTTGGAGCCAGAGGTTTATTGCAATTGTGCATGTGGGTGGAGAACTCACAGACAGTGTCTTGTCCTCTCTCAGGCACTGTCCCTTGAATCGGCTATAACCCTTGGTATTTGTCTCTTCCTTAGTTTTGGTGCCCTGTTTTCACCCGGTTTCAAAGGAGAAAAGAAATAAAAGAAAGACATTAAGTAGAACACACAAAAACACTCATCATACAATAAAATATGGCTAGTCAAAGAGGAGTCAATTATTAAATGGGTTTATAGTTCTGGTATAAATAGAAGGAACATTGTAACAACACAAAAGAAGGCAGTACCCAAAAGTGATTACACAACAGTGTAATCTAAAAACAAGAGGTTCCATCTTTCCTGCTCCACTTCATGAAGGATAGAGCTGAGTGACAAGGAAAAGCTGTAATGGACTTGAGACGTCAGAAGGGAAAACAGAAAGAATGTGTGTGGAACAAAGGAAGAATGTTTGGAAGAGACACTTGGAGCAGTGACATGTGAAGTAGCCATGCTTACTTTTTGTACCAGGGACTTGAGGGACATGGGAGTACTTACAATATTTTTCGGTGAGAGACCTGCTCATGGTGGCCACCTTTATTTTGATTTGTACTTAAATTTTGCCCTCTTCCTTCCCAGACTTGCCTGCCCTCTTCTGCCCCTTACCTATGGGTGCCCACCAGAAGATGCCTTCGACTTGTAGTAAGTTTTCAGACCTCAGTGGCTGATCCTATGTGACAGGACATTTACCTATAAGGGAGTGAGTAATGTTAGGTGTTTCATATATTCTTTCTCTTTTTCTCTCTATTCCACATTGATTCTACTAAGTTTCTTTTCTGTAAATATTCTTACGCACTAAAAATATATAAATATATTCACATTTGATCATACCTTTTGCTTTCCAATTGCCCTTGTATTTTTATGTATGGTTATTTACATTTTGTCTTTATGTGATAGATGACAGAAACCTTTTAGAATGTGCAAGTTTGGGGGTACTGGGGTGCCCCTCAGTCAGCCCACTGACAGGATCATTATTTTTAGTATTAAATTTCATTAATTCTAGATTTCCATAGAAGCCTTGTGTCCTTGAGCCAGTAGAACTAATTAGTATCTTATTCTTGGATTTAAAAGTCTGAGACAAATGTTTTCATAATAGTACTTATAGTCATCTGATCATAGGAGAAAGGTATGTAGAAAAATAGGAGTGAAAGTGAAGGTGAGAAAAACCGTTCAAAAAGTTTTATTATATACAATGCTGACTTTAGAACCTTTTGTGAAATCTTAAAAAAATGTGTCTAAAATTGTCTTCCTTGGGGGAAAAGGAGGGACACATTTGAAACTGGGTAACAAAGCAATCAGAGTAGGACACTTAACTAAACTTACAAGCAGAGCAACTGGCCCTTTAAACCTAATCACTCCCTGGGTTTGTCCCCAGCAGTGGCAAGACCATACTACCTTAAAAGAGGCAAAAACAAAATGTATTCACAAAAAAACAGAAAATAGGCAAGAATTACTAAAGCTACAAGGGACCCCTTTGGTTTCTTACCACATAGTCCAATTTCTAAGTCCAAAAGTTGCATGTGGGTCCTTAGTCACGTGTGTCCAGAAAATGGTGTCTGTCCCACCTTAAAGCCAGCTGTGGGAGATTCAAAGCTAAGGAAAAAATAAAGATGGCATTGTCGATCCTTCTCCAAAAGGCACAGCTTCAGCATTCTTCCTGCTTCAATCCCAAAGTGACCCAAACTACTAAAGCTCACTGGAGACAGCAGCAGTAAACACTTTAGATCTCTTGTGCTGAAAAAGACAGCACTCCAAGTTCACTCCAGGTCTCCAAACAAATCCCTTACTTTCCAGTTAAGTTAAAGCAAGTTTCCAAGTACCCAGTTTCCAAGTCAGCTTACACAGGTCACAGGTTTCTCCAGCATGCTTCCATGGGCTCCACGCTAGCCCGGACTGGCAGTAGAAGCCCACAGCATAACTTCCTTCCCTGTCCCACTGCCACATATGGCAGCTGCAACTGTGGGACCCAAAGCCTCCCTGCTGCTCTGCCACATTCTCCTCCCTTCTTTGCCACCACACTCCTTCCTAAACCCTCTCTGTCTTTTTCTCACTCTGTCCCTCTCTCAAGAAATCTTTGCTTCTCCAAGTTTCCACCCACCAGAGCAAAATGGTGTAACCCTGCTTTACAAAGGTGGGACCATGGACTGCTGATTTCAACACATCATATTTACCGTTATCTCTTGACTCCCAGGATGAGGAATAGATGTTGAGACATTTAATACTATAAGCCTTCGTTTATTCATATCCTAATAATATGGGTAACTCCTGCTTTTATAGACAGTGCTCTAGTTACACCATAGTGTGGTGCAGAATACTGCAGAGGCAAGAAGTGAGACCTATACTTAGCCTGAGGTATGATGTGATTCCACCTTTATGAAGTCCATTAACATCTGTGGGTACAAAGGAAATCTTTCTGTACTCCTCTTGGTTCTTTACCATTGACAAATAATCATACAATTATTGGACACTTTGATAAGAAAAGAGCAAAAAAAGAGTTTATTAGTACATGGATGATTCCCTATATACATGGTACAGACCTACGAGAACAGAATAATAAGCCATTTGGTTCAGATCCCACTTTAATTCAGTTAAGGAAAAGTTTGGGGCAAGGGAAGGAAAGGCCAATGATGGAGGTTGCCAGAAAAGGCATAGTAATAAAGTTATGAGTATTATACAGATTTCAGTTCTGCCTCTTCCCTGGAAGAGTTAAGTAGATTAGATCTTCTTGATCTGGTGACTGAGATATCCTTAAGGAGAGAGCTACCCCTTTATATATGCAAATGTTTGTCATAAAAGCGCCACTTCATAAAATAAGCCTCTTACCAAAAACACATATTTGGGAGTGGCAGAGTTTTTCCTCCCCTATACATCCTTTAGCTATAGATACTAGAGATGAAGGAATTTGTAATGTTGCAACACAGAAGAGATATGAGAAAATTAGTTACAAATTCCAGTTTTCTCATTCTGAAATAGAAATGTGAATAGTGTCTTCCACACACCATTGCTATCATAATTAGTTGAGTGAGTATAAAGCATTTTCATACACTGCCTGGATAATGATCTTGTGCTTTATATCTTCATTCTTTTATTACTGGGGATCATGGGGGGAAAGCTACACTATGCTACATAACAAATAATTACAAACTACATATATGTATATACATATATGTACATACATATGTATATGCATATATGTATATGTGTGTACGTGTGTGTTTGTATCTCCATGGAGGTTGGCAGAGATGTTCTAATCATTGACTCAGGAAGGAGCCATGACTGATGAAGGAGTCATCATCATGATAAAATTGGTAAATAAAAGAAGAGGTGATACAGAAGGCAAATTTCAGGAGGACAAAACAATGTGTTTAATACATAATACATTCATCTATGTATGAAGCACCTTAGAGAATGATACAATAGCTACTTCTTTCTATTTTCTCCATGTTTGTGTTGAAAGCAATCTGATTTCAGTCTTGTTAAAGACAATAAAGACTGTGTTCATGTCATATTAATATAATTGTATTAAACCAAGATCAACCATGAGGAAAAATAAGGATGAATAATATATTCCATGAGTAGGAATTTGTGGTAGTTTATGAACACCACAGGGGTCAAATTTATGAAAGGTCAGAAAAAAAGGAAGGGGTTGCATGGGAAAGAACAGAAATGCAGAGTTAGAAAGAATACACAGCTGGGTCCTTTCTCTGTTATTCAAAAAGATACCAGCAATCCCCATGGCTTCTGCTGGCATCTTGTTTTCCAAGCCCCCTCCTGCTGTGCTAATGAGGTGAAAAGTGACCTGCCTGCTCATTTTCTGGCTCCTTACTTAGTAATGGTGTGACATGCTGAAAAGCTGCCTGCATGTGTATGTTAGAGATTAGATCATGCAATACCTAACAGATGCTCTTTGGGTCTTTGAAATAGCAATTTTAAAGTTTCAAAACTGCATGTGTTTTTCATCTAAAATGCTGAAGGAGTAACACTGCTTCTGTTAATTTCACATTCTTCCACATATGGTTCCTTCATTACAATGCATCACAAGCTTGCTGCCTACAAATTACTCTGTTTGCCATTCCAATCAATAATTATGAGCTATGAAGAACCCTCAAGTGTCCAATTTTATTTGATGATGTATCTTGCACACTGACTGTTCTCTAAGAAAGTGTCTTCTTATGACATTAATGCTACCTTTTAAGGTTAGGCTTGCTAACTCAGGCCTCAAGGGGCTTTTAACTTCTTTTTGTCATGAGATGAAGGGCATCTCTTTGGTTATGACCTAGAGGCCAATACAGACAAGACATAGATGTGCTTACATGGGGGAGAGTAGAGAAAAGAGTTTACCTGAAAGTAAGAACAGCATATTTTAATAAATTATCCTTAAATAAAAACATAGTGAAATAGTGTTAGCATAAAACAAGCACAAATTTTGTCCAATTATTGATTAATAAAACAAACTATTCAATTCTAACACACATTCTCTCCTAGGGCAGTAGTTACAAAGGTGAAGGCTGCACAAGGCTGGAAAATATGATGTGAAGGCTAGTCATTTAAACTTCTTTGAAAAAGATAGACATATCTTTTTTGTATAGAAGTAGTAAGAGAAACACCATTCAGATTCCCCAGAACTCAGCTCCCTACAGCAAAAGCAATGTGCCACTGACTAGCAGGAGACCAGAATTAGCACTCTAACTTTTAAATATAAGAAAAAACTTTATAAAAAATTATTCCATATAAATGACATAAATTCAAAAGAGCAAGAGATCTGGCCTCTGGTTGGAGAAGAATGCAAAACTTCAGATTTCTACCTTCCCATTGCTATGTACAAGTATCTGACATATGACCTCTTTTTGTCATCCAAGGAAGGAATATTTCTAAAGAGAGAAAAGTATCTGGTTGGGGAGATTGGTCTTGCCAAAATGGTCAAATAAACTTTTTTCAATAGTGTTATATTAGAAAAAGTATCACCTCAATATATAAATTAAAGATCAGTAGAGACCACGTGGGCCTTAATAGGTTTATCATCATTATTATTAAAAGAATGCAGATTATTTAGGTTCAGGATAGTGAAGACCTAGAGGCAAAGAAAAGCTTTATTTTTGATTGAGTTTGTGTTAAATAGGGGACCCTCCCCTATTTAATGGCATATAAGAATGTAGTTTGGAGGTGTCACGCAGGTATATGTATATCTATAACTATGTCCTTTCAATCTGATATCTTAATTTTTATTGTCAGAATGAAGATGACATGCCCTCTTTCTTTCATGTGAAATCTCCTTTTCTCTGACCTTGACATGACAGGTCCTCACAAGTAGGATAAGAATCCCTGATCAGCACAATTACTCTTTAGAATTTACAGCCAGGTAAATCTCTTTATGTGTGGTATCAGATGTTGGCAACCCCCCCCCATAATCTGTTGGATGTTAATTTGTTCATCATTCTAGGATCATAAGAACCCAGATGAGTTAGAGGGACTCTTCCCTGAATTTCTAGATTTGTATAGAGATGTTAGCAGGAGACCAACAGGTACCTAGGAACCCCCAAGCTTGCACAGACAAAGGAGATCTGGTTATCCCTGTGCACAAAGACAAAGTAGACTCTTAGTATAAAAGAATTAATAGAACTGGTGTAGAGGATATTTCTAATAATTTTCCAGCAAAAAAAAAAAAAATTATCCATCCCTTCATGGACAAATAACCAGCCAAAAAGGGTTAAGCTGAAACAGAAATACTGAGGCCTAAGAGCTTGTCACACGTCTAAGGCACCATCTGGGGTGGGAACTATAGGAAAGGGATTTTGAATCAGATTCCAGGAAGATAGAACAAAAGAAGTCAAATCAATGAGACTGTATTAATCAATGAAACTGCTGACATCATCAGCTCTTAATGTGTATCTCACTCACATCTCATTTAAGTGTGTCTTCATGTCCCTTCTTCACATGTCTCCTCCCATTTCTCCTTCCCACGAGTATCGGGGTGCAAGTTAGGATGAAAAAGCAAGAGATCTCTGCTTTGTAACCTAGAGCTCATCTTTTGTGTCTTATCTTCACTTGGCTGCACAGCACAGCCCCCTACTTTCCAGTGCTAGTTCAGGGCAATTTCATGTAAATGAGGCTAGAGAACATGGAACATTCCCTTAATGGTGTGTATACAGCAGAACTTGGATCCAATGAGTCATTAAATATTTTGTGAAAGAAGAGAAAGAATGAAGAGATGTTTACAAAGGAAGTAGAGGAAAGGGAATACATGGACTCAGAAAGATCACCTCCTAAGACCAGAAAAGATGTCATCAAAAATGTGATGAGAGAAATTGGGAGGTAGGGGAGAGGGGTGAGAGGAGAGAAAATATAGTGTCTGTAAATTTATCTATAGCAAACTTCTTAAACTTTACTCATGATAAAAAGAGAAAGGGGGATTATTGAAAACCAAAGTCCTTGTTTTTCAATTATTGAATTTATCTCTTCAAGATCTTCAAGATGAACTTTTTATTTTTGTTAATCTGTCTTTGTCAGTTTAATTTTGAGATCCACTCAGGGAACTTGAGGGGATGGAAGAAAACCTATTTCTTCCCTATAGGTGTAGCTGGTTTCCATGGAGAGGATGTTATAGAGGAAAATAAATTGGTTTTGGTCTAGGTATCAACCAGTGTTTGTAAAACAAAGGGATTAGACTAAATAAAAGCTAAGGTGTCTTACAGATCTTACATTTTAATTGATTTTCTTAAATTTATGTTTTAAGAACTGATTAAAAACAGTTTAATCTTCTTTTAAAGTAGGAATTCCTATCCTTTAGGATAAGAATTTTATATAGAAGTCATGTTCCTCAGTAAATATTATCAGAATTGGATCCCTTCTTTGTTTTCAGTTTACCTGTAGTTTAATTTTACTTTACAAAAAGCAGAAGTACAATGTACTGATTGGACGATTCAGGGAGATTCAGAAGGTCTAAAATTAACTGACATATTTTAACAAGTTGAGGGAGAGGGGTTTCCTAACAAAAAGTTGGTTCATGTCATTCAGTCAAACTAGATATTTAGAAAAATTTTCTCCCATTGATACCTAAGTTGAACTCACAAACTGTGTTTCTTCAAAACATGAATTTGTTTATGTAAATGAATATTCTATATGCAAAATGCAGACAGAAATTTCCATTTAGTCATGAAATTACCTTTTTATGTGCATAGGAACATTTTGTGGGCATACACATGGGACCTAAAGTTAGAGCATCTGAAAATAGTAAAAAGTTCATCAACTAGCCAACTGATAGGAAAAATAAAATGCGATAATTTTTTCCTCAGATTGTGAGGTAATTTCAGAAGAGTTTTGTTTGAGATTAGTTTTAATTCATAAAATTGTGATCTCATTCACTCATTAATTTCTTTAATCCCCACCTAAATAATCACCTAGATACCATCTCTGATGCTAGGTAAGACAGCCTTCCCAGCCTCTACTCATAACTTTTTCATTCTTTTGTGATAATACCCTTATTCCTTCCTTTGATTCATCATATAGAGTATCATACTTGGGAATTTAAACCATAAATTAAGGTTTTCCTTTTCAGTAATACTCGATTTGATTTTCATGACTGAACTTATCTTTCTCAATGATTTTCATCATCTCATTTTAGCTGCTATGCGATCAATAACTTCAGGTGTATCAAACAGCAATAGCTGGTATTAAGAATATAATCTTTATTCAAAGAATTTCTTTTTAAATCTTTTTAGGATATAAAGTAATGTTCTAATAAGTACATTATGTTTTCTAATAAGTACATTATGTTTTCCAAGTGTCTCAAATGTTCGAAGGAAAATCTTGCAAAAAGAATAAAAGGTCTGTTTTCCATTGCATCTTACTATACTTTCAAGTTCTTTGTTTACCTTCTGTCTGACTTGTAATAGTAATTACGTATAGGTACAATTATGAGAAAACCACATTAAAAAATATATCATTATACTTGGACCAAAAATTAAAGGTGCTACTATTGTTAAGGCTGTTCCCATCTCTAAATTAGATCACTATTTATGCATTTAACTTTTCTATAAATAAAACTGAAACTAAAGTATCTACATAGTAGTGGTCCTAGAACCAGCTACCAATGTAAGATTCAAGAGTAGAACAAAGCAAGTATTAACAGTGTCAGAAAAGAATATAGGTTTTATTTTAATTTTAATTTTCACTACCAAGAATTCCCAAATTTTTTTTAGTAGGGGGTGAAGAGTTAGGAGGAGTGACATAAAAATAGAACTGCTTGTGAGAATCTGAAATAAATTTGCATATAAAATATGTAGGACCAATACCTTCAGCTAGCAAGCTTATAATTTTAAAATTACTCAAAATGTTGGCAATAATGACTGTGTCACTTCAAAAGCATATTTTTGAAGCATATTTCTGGAATAATCATCAAAAAATAACATTCATTTGAAATATGAAATAATTGTGACAGATTTTTGATAAATATATTTTTATAATGTGTCACCCTAACTTTACATATTATCATCCTTATCATGAAAATGAATAGTTTAAGTGTTTCTGTAATAATAATATTGGTCTTTTTATATAATAGTAAAAGACTGATAATCAAATGAAAAACAGACAAATTAATTGATCTAGCAAATTTCTCATTATTCACACATTTCAAGGCATCACAACTTACTTCCTACAACTAAAAGGAATATATTTTGAGAAGCCTTTAAGTTGTTTTGTCCTAGTTGGAAGGCCTCTGTTCAATGCAAATTAACCCTTCCATTCTGAATGCTGGTAGATATATCCTGGGATTTGCCTCTGGTGAATGAGACTGCAAACCCTCTTCATTAGCATGCAGAAAACTCAAAACACTTGTGTGTGAAGAAAAGGAGGGACTTCTAGTACTGCATACTGATGGTTATGGAGGAGTTTGTGAGGCCAGCTATGCTGGGAGCACATCAGAAAGTGTGATATTCTGGGGCTCATCTTTTATCAATAGACAGTACATTCAATTTTCAATGAAAAATGGACATAATTTTCCTAACTTGTATTTTGCTTGATTTACAATTATTTTGTCCACAGATGGCATAGCTAAAATAATGCTGACTTTTGTCCAAAAAAAAAAAAAAGGTATATGAGAAAGAATGTAACAGAAAGGTAGAGGTGATGAACTAGAAAAATATGTGTTTATGAGTTAGAGGTTTTATAATAAAAATAAGACAAATGTTTAATTGCATGAGTACTTAAATGCAAACAGCTTTCATGCTGAAGAAATACTTGTACATTTTCTGTATGCAGTTCTCTGTTCACTTAAATTGGACAAGAAACTGGTGAAATCACAGTCCTTTTCTGCTATTGCTGAATCACAAAGAATTTCTTTCCATAAAGGTAGTCAGCTACAAACAATTAGAAGAAACTACCTTTAGAAATCTAAAGTCACACTAGACAGAAAAATAGAAAATATTCAGAGGAAAGGTTAGGGGCTTTTGTTGTTATTATTATTGGAATTTTTTGATAATAGTGAGAAACTTTTATGTAAATATTTTTATAGGGTTATACTAAGTTAAGCTGTATTCTATATGCATAGAATTTTATGGTGACATTTCTTTACTCTGTTCAACTTTAAAGAAACCCCAAAAGAGATCAGCTTTGTACACAGGAGAGAGCCAAATTCCAAGTCTGCAACCCCAAAGCACTTAGTTATTTTAAATATTTTACACACAGGTAGCATGGTTCCCCACTGGTTTTCAGAGCCATTTTTGCAGCTTAATAGAGGATTATCTTGCATGAAGTCCTATTCTAATATAGTCAAGCATCTTATCTTAAGAGAAGTCATGTTCACAGAAGTATCGCTTTATGCTCTGGAATTAGATTTGAGAAGGAATTGCATTTATGCTTGATTAATACAATTCACTGACACCTATGTCCAATGAAAAGCAAGAAAACCAGGCAGTGAATCAAATTTTGCCCCACTTTTCATTCTGCTCCTGGTTATCCTTTAATGAGTAATCCAAAACCCTGTTTTTCTCATCCTTAATGCATTTCATTGCTGATTAGAATGGTGATAGATAATTGGAAGACAAACACGATTTTCATTAACAAATGTTTTCTGAATGCTATGTGAACAAATGCTGTTATACTAGACTTTGACATAGGGAGTCTACATTCTGTGAAATATTTCAATTGCTTCTAAAAACTGTTGTAAAAAGAGTTAAGTGATTGGGTATACAATAGAGGTGATAGTAAAAGAAATTAAAAAAAATAATTCTATTTAATTTTATTTTGTTGGGGCATAATTATAAGTCTATAGCTTGATACTAGTTTTTAGGTGACAAAAATCTGCCAAATTTGTTAAAAATTTATTTCATGGTAGGGGCTTAGAAGTTGCTTTTGAAAAAGACATTTATATTTAAACTTCTTTCTAGAAGGTTATCTCCCTTAATCTACTAGGAAGACCTAATCTTTTTTCTTAGAGAAAGGCAGAACTTGAATCTACATACCTTTGTTTACTGTGCCTCCTTAGTATCCCCCCAACCTCCCTTGTTCTAGATAAATTACTTGAGTTGGCCTCAGAAGACATGTGATAATATAAGGTGGTACACATGTTTTTACATAGAATGACATAGTCTCTTTTTATTCAGGTTTAGTAGAAGTTGCCCCAAGGTAGATTATCACTCTTAAAAGTATTCCTAATAATTAGTGATTAAAAAAAATCTAATTCTTCCATCTTCAAGTGTCTTTGTGGTTCATGCCCTAAATTGTAGGTTTATTTTTTAATATATGTTATCTAAGAAAATAATCTGTTATTCTTGTTTAAGTCATGAAACAGGATAATTGATAGTTAGCTGGCATGTAATAATTCCCTTCAAAAGAAGGTCAGGATATATTGATGACTCTTTTTTTCCTATTGTCACTATGGCCAATACTAAAAATTAGCAACTTGAAGCAACACTAAATTTTTCTTTTAGAGTTCTGGAAGTCATAAGCCTGAAATGTCTATATTTGGCAAAAAATGAGGTTCTGTCAGGGCAGCAATACTCACAGAAGCTCTATGAGGACTCTTTTGCTTTTTTTTAAAAAAATTTATTGTTATTTTGTAATTTTCATACAATATTGGTCATCTGTACAGTTGTTGTTCCCCTGGGTGTGACCCTCCCTTCCATATTGTACCTGTATCCCCCTCCACCTTATTCTCCTTTTCCTCTTCCTCCAGTCACTTCAACTCCTCATGCTTCAAGTCATTGGTTCATGTTTGGCCCTGGTCTTTTCTTTTTCTGGATCAGTGTCTTTTATTCCTGAATGAGGACTTGCTCTCCTGGACAACAACAAACCAGGCTGCTTGAATCTTCAGGAGTAACTGAAGCCAGTAGTCAAGGTTGAGCACTTCAGGAACCTCTTGTAGGGCATGTGTATGGTGCAGTTCTCCAGGCTCCATTCCAGTCTAATGTGGTGCTGCTTATGTGCTGCACAATTCTGACATCATGATTTGGGAGCACAACTCCCAGCCACTGGCAGTGGAGATGTTCCCTGCTGGGGACACACTTCTCAGGTGGTTGGTCCAGCACCTTTCCTCTCACATTAGCAGTTCTCCTGTCTATATGACTTTCTTCCCCCATTGATTGGCAAAGGAGGGAGCCTCACTCACATTGTACAAAACTGTGGACAGGGGATTTACTCCTCAGCCCCAAAGACGATGCAGGTAGAGATCTGTGACAGATCACCACAATTGCTGGTCTCACATTCTTGTTGTTTGTCCTACCCATGTGATGAGTATATCCAGGGCCATTATTACCTCCTTTTCTCTCTATTGTATCTGCAGTGGGAGAGATTGGTTTATGCATTCCTAGTGTAGGACTGATTGAGGTCACAGTAAACTAGGGGGGAACCCGTCCTCCAACAATCCTGCACCCTCGAAAACCCTGGAGACTGTCAAGGACTAGAGTCCCTGCTTCCTTTGGCTCCTGGTCCTTTTATATTTCAAGCAAACAGGTTAGTATCTTCAAATCTATCTCCTCACTAACATCTGCTTCCATCTTCTCCTTTACTGACTGACTCTCCTACTTTCCTCTTATAAGGACTTTGTGATTACAGTGCCCTGCTTAATAGGACTTTTTTTTTTTTTTGGAGGGATTTGGGAGGCTACCACATAGGAAAAGTCAGAGAACACCTCTGTCCACCTGGTGAAATAGCAATGTTCTTTGAATGGTGTCCCCCACAAAATGTATATATCTTTGTGTCCCCCACAAAATGTATATGCTGGAACTAAGCCCCAGTGCTTAGGTGTGATATTAGAACATTGGCTTTTTGGTGGTAATTATATCTTGATGAGGTCATAAAGATAAGGACCCTATAATGGGATTACTATATGTGTAACAAGAAGAGGAGAGTAGACTCTCTTTGTTCTCTGCCATATGAGGATATGGCAAGTAAAGAGTAATCTTCAAGTCAGAGGAGGTAGGCACTCATCAGAACCTTACCATGCTGGCACCAGTATCTTTGACTTGCCAACCTCCAGATTTGTGAGAAATTAATTTCTACTCTTAAGCCACCCAATATATGCTATTTGTAGCCTGAACTGACTTAGGCAGGATAGAACACTTTTCCAAAGTAGCAGAGGCATTTCCAGAAGAAACTTAGCTGACTTCACATAATTATTTTGTAATATTATTATTCATCTTTAGTTGACAACATTATCTTTCATTATCAGTAGATATACTACAAGGTCTTAATTTTATCAAAAATGTTTTCTATTAACAGATCACTGTCTAATCTCTAACGTAGACACTACTAATTAGACCTTTATCAACATCATCAAAACCTTGTTTAGTCACCTTTTTTCCCCCATAATTGTCCGCATTCTTTTATGCCATAAGAATTTGTTAGTGAGCAATAAGAGACATCCCAGTGTCCCCAAACTTGCATTCTCTAGAAAATCTGTCATCCACTAAATATAGACCATATTCTTAGTGTGTAAGACCACCAGCAGAAAAAAAAAAAACCAAAACACTTTAATAAAATTATTGTACAATTAAAAAGAAAGTAGAGGGAAAAAATACAGTTTTCAAATGAAGCACACAATGTTACCCATTCTCTCATGGGTAGATGACCAGGAAAATAGGATTGGCCCAACATGAGCCACTGAGACCTGATAGCTTGTCACAGTCTAAGACACCTTCTGGCAGGAATCATGGGAAAGAGGCAGAAGGGCCCAGGCAAGTATGGAAGGAAAGACGCTAAGTCAAAATACAAGTGAAAATAAAAGCTTCCATTATCAGCCTCCTCACAGATGTCTCACCATCTATCTTCTAAGTGTCCCTAAAGTTCCTAGTGCAAGTCCAAGGCTGAGCAAGTGTGACTTCCTCTTCCTTGTCTCTCTGCTTCAAGTTCCTCCTCCATAATTTTTCCCTTCAGCCTTAGCTCCCAAGTTCTTCTTAGCTTTTCCCTTACTGCTCAGCTTCACCTTCATTTGATGGGACAAGGATACTGGGACCTCACCTGCCTATGGGGATTATACTGTTACCAACTGACACTAATAAATAATTAATAATTGACAAACAAAAATTTCACAAATACTCATCTCTTTCCTTAACTGCCTAGATTCCTTGACCATACTTTATTTTCAATCTCTGCTAGGCAGTTTTTGCTTGGATTTCTCCCTGGCAAATTTAAAACTGTATTTTTCTAAATACAGTCAAATATATTGTCTTTCTTCTAAACATTTTGGTTTCTCTTTCTGTGAATGACACCATCCTTATCATGTTAGAACCTTGGAGTCATATGTGCCTTCTACTTTTTTTATTTCTTTCTAATCAGTTGTCAAACTCTAGTACAATATGTCCCTCATGAATGTAGCTGTCTATTAATTTCCTATATGTCTCATTTGAAACACTTTAATAGACTTGATTGCCTTGCTGCCTCGCTCTAACTTATTTCAATAGGTATTTCTAAAATGAGACAATCATTCTACTATTTAGCATTTCAGAATTTTTCAGGTTCTCCTCAATTCATTGAGAATTGAGTAATGATTCTTCTATATTTACCAGGTAGAGTAGATGCCAACACAAAGTTGGTTTTCCCAGGGCAAGGGTTAGCCAGGTAATCCACTCTACTCTAAATGTGCTGACCCCTGCAGTTTCCCCAACTGTGGAAAACTCAGTTGTATAATTTTTGGTAGTGGGAGATCATGTTTTCATACCCCCTGAAAAATATTGTATATTGTTTATAATAATATTTTACAAGTAACAAATCCCATAATTTTGTTTCAGCAAAACATTTATATAAAATATTTAGTTTTTATAATGAATGAGAAAACTGAGATGCATTGATTTGAAACTTTTGGATAATCTTATTTGGTAAGTTACAACAGAGAATTACATCATATTTATTATTCTCAGATCTACTATTCTTTGAGACATAACTTTTCTTATTTAGTCCTTTAGTATTACCATTGGGAGAGTTTATGTACCTCTCTGATCTTATATATTATTGCTACCACCCTTTAATAATTTCAACTACTGAACCTTTGTTTTTAGTCATAATTATGTCATTTCACTGTGAAATACACCCCATCTCTTCTTTTATTATCCTACTCATTTTTTTCTCCCATACATTCCTCCAATTCTTCATGAAACACTGATACTGTTGCACTGTGATTTCCCCCAATGTTTTACCTGAATTTTTGTGCCCATAAACTTCTAATAATATGTATATTCACAAGTGAAAAGTGTAAATAAAATTTCATATTTCAGTCACTTTAGGACACAAATGTTAATATATTGCATTCTTATCTCTATAGTATTTAAAACATGTTGATAATTTCTATGTTGGGCTTTCCTAGCATTGTCTATAGTAGGAGAAATATCAGATATGCATTAAAGAAATCTTCCTATACTTTTTAAAATGGTAACTTAAATTTTATCGAGATAATTGTAGTAAGTGTCAAGATTATTGTGATAGGGGAGAAAAATCAGGTATATATTAAATACTGCAAAGATTTCTAGTTAGCAAGGAGAATGAGGGAGTTGATGACTGAAAAATTATTAGGAGTTATTAGGAAGCACTTGTGACTTAACAGAATTTTTGCTATTACTAATGTAGGGAGGCCAAAACAGTACCAAGGATGAGGTCTGGTATAAAAAAGGGTGAGAGTAGTCTGTTTGGTCAAAGAGAGCATCTTCGTCACATGGCAAGCAGGATTCTCTTTCCCTAAGAAGTCGCATTTCCCTAAAAATCACATAACGATTTTTGTTGAACTTCTTTAAATTCATTTGTAATTTATTCTCATCATTCTCTTAGGACATATGAGCTGCTTTATGAGAGATATTTCTATACCTCCCAAGCATCAGGGATGACCAGTTGTCCTCTACACAGGGCTTCATGTGAACTGCCTGTTCCTGCTCCCAGAATCTGCCTTTCCCTTCTGAAGAGTGCTCTCACACAACTTTTCTTATTCTCCTTTCCTGCATTGTTTTTGCAACCTTTATTTGGACTTCTGTTTCAATTTTAGCTAACTCATACTGTGACAATTAAAGCTATAAACACTTTTCCAGATGGCAAAGCATCAAAATAGTTTCCAAAGTTTGAGATAATATCTTTCATGTTCTTTTTAATATGAAATATGCTAATGCTTAATATTTTAGTTTTATTCTTGATTATATCAAATTTTAAGTTTTTGTCATTAAGACAGGTTTTAAATGATGACTTGGAAATGATAACTATAATAGGGATTCTTTTCTCTTGTTTATAGCCTTTCTGTACAAAAAGTCAGCTGCCATTTGTATATACACTCTAATTGTTATGAATAATTCTATATAGGTTACTTTTCTAATGTAATACAAGTCTCATTTTCCCTGATTTCAAGCCAGATTTCCTGATATTTTGTCTACTTTGCCTTTGTTAAACGTTAGCACAATATAATTACCTTCATGTTTCTCCATTGTTAGCATTTATTTTTTTCAATTTACTTTGTATTTTATAAATGCATATATATAGGAAGCATAAAGATCAATGTTGGTAATATTTAACTTCCATAAAGAAATTTTTACTCTTGAGATTATATCATAATCACTTTTTTAAATAAAGCAGTATAGATTAGTTTTATATCTTTATGTATCCCTGATTCTATTCCACTCATGTCTTTCCCAGAAACAAACACTTGTCAGAAAAGTTTTCCACTGAGTATAGAAAGATTGTCTTGGAAAATTGACCATATGTCATTTTGCTCAGCCAGACGGTCATCTGGCCATCTCTGAGAGCAAGCTTCTGTTTTCTTATCTTAACCAAACTTCCCCATGGTTTTCCAGAAAAATAAATGATCCTTTTGAAATTGTGGGCACATAATAGTGTTTGATTTTCATGTGTCACATGATTTCACCTCTTGTTCATATTTTACATATAATTACCCAACCATCTTCAGGGTATGCATATCTTAAGAAAATATAATGTCATTCAGGTTGATCTTATGTGACAGCAGAAAATTTACCTCTAAATTATAATCAGAGCAGGTCACATACCCAGAGAATGACAGGAGAACAAAAGCTGTGAGTATATTACATTGTCACCAGATTTATCTTTTTCTAACTAAATTAACTTCAGGAAAAATCATTTAAAATACTCAAAATATCTTTTTAATTGTGATTTCCGCAATCGGTCTGACCCCCATCAGGAATTACAGGCATAGTAATAATGATTCATTTAAGAAAAACATTTCCACATTTAAATAAAAGAACATTATATATTTTAAACTTTTTTGATAAAAAAGATGATATCCCCAAGTGAAAATAATACTTTTAAATCTTTAGAGATATAAAAATTAAAATCAATCTTTACTATCCTTTCTTCTTTTTATATTTCTTCTAAATGTATGACCAGAAGAAATGAAAAATGGAATGATAAGGCTAATCAACAATTATTTGTCTCTAGGAAAAAATAACTACAATAGGGAACGTAATCTCATCAGTCTCCACAACTATTCAAGGTACTTAATAATGTGAAGGGGCAATGAAACAGGTCAGAAAAACAAATCTGTGCATTCTAAGAGTTTACTCATTACTACTTAGTAATGGCTATTTGTATAATATTATTTTTAATAGACTTAGAAAGAAAAGTAACTCCCAGCAGCCATTCAGAGTCTCCCATTGTATAAGAACAACAACTGCAGTACATAAAAATGCAACATGCAAATATGACACAGTGATATGTATCTAATTTTGGCTTCTAAAAGTGATCTAATTTTACAAGCAAATTTTGTTCAGTTTAAGACTTTTTTTTTATAAAAATGTACTCCTGCAAAGAGAAAAATAGTTTCAAGTTGTCAGAATTAGTCCTACATTTTTTTAATGAATTTACAAACAAAAAGTCTTTCCCACTATGCCTAAAAGTTTATCAGTAAAACTTCTCTATTGGTCTCACCTGGGTGATAGGTGGTTTGTAAATCACCTGAGTAAATTCAATTGAAGCTACTCTGCAAGTTTAGCTTTTAAGGTCACAAATTAAGACCTCATCTAGAATTTTTTTGATGAACAAATCACTTAGCTAGGTGGTAGGGACATAAGAATGAACAAGAGACATGCTACCAAAACGCAGACGCAATAAATGCACTTTAAGTGATCAATAACATTTCAAAGTGGCAAAGGGTTATAGCAGAGGAATAGTTTAAGAGCACTGGAAAGAAAGATTCCTGGTGGTATCAGGGTAGATTCAAGCACTTATCTCTTAATGTAATATATGTGTGAATTGTGTAATACAAAAGCAACATCTTAGAAAATGCACACTTAAAACCATTCAATGATTTATATATTAAATTACATTCATTTTAATAAAACTATGCTCTTGATAATATAATCTTTCTATACACTTCTCAAGAGCTCTATAAAAAACTGACACCTGTCAGTACATTTTGTCACAACCACCTACTTAAACTCTGAAACATGAATCTTTTATGTAATCTATACAAGATTCTACAAATCTCTACTTTTATGTTTATTCTTAGGAATGACTTTCATTTTAAAAATTCTCAGCATAAGGTGAAGTAATTTTTAAACAGCTTGGCAAATCAGTTTTGCATGCTTTACTTTTATAAATAGTTAAAACATTCTTACTTTATACACTGTTTATAAAGTTTGGGGTTTTTTATATGCAAATTTCTTGGTAGATGTTAGCACAGTATACTACTCAGTAAGTCAAATAAAAGTCTGAGAATCAGTATTTTTCATAAATTGATATGAGATTTAGAAAGTGGAGAAATAAAAATTAGAGACATTCTTTATTCTTAATATTTATTCACTCTACAGTTCCATAGACCTGTATTCATTTTTATTCACTGTTTACTTTCCATACATCATTGATTCAGATTTTGGGGTTTTAAGTTGATATGTAGCATTATCTATTTGAGTTTCAGTAATATTTTAACATTATTTTTCATCTCTAATCACTTCTAGTAGAAAATATCGAATAAAAGTATTAAATATAGGGAAAAGAAATTTAAAAATTAAATAGTAATCAGAGAACAGAGGGATAGCACAAAGCAAAGTGGATAAAGATAGAAAAGGGATATTTATAAGCAAGGAAATAAAAACATTTATAAAAAATTAATTACAAAGTTATGATTGCTTAAAATATGTGTAAACCTTGAATCATGTTTCAAAGATATGGGCCATTCTCACATGTGTGAAGTCATATCTCACTGAAGTTTTAATTTGTATTTCCCCTGATGATAAGTGATATTAAACCCTTTATCATGTGCCTATGTCTTCTTTAGAGAAGTTCCTATTTAGCTCTTCGTCCATTTTTTATTATATTCTCACTCACTAAGGGATCCTTTCTTTCTATCTCAGTGATAAACACTATCACTGTGCAGACTTTTTACTTTGATGCAATCCCATTTGCTCATTTTCCCTTTTCCCCCCATTCTATCAGAATCAAGTCCCCCATAGACATCACTGAAACCAAAGTTGTGAAAATGCAGAATTTAGTTTGCTTTCTTTGGTTTATTTTATGCTTTCATGTATTAACTGAAGTACTTAATCTTTTTGAAACTGGGCAAAAATACAAGCAAAATGGGATAGTTTACAAAACTTACAAAGAGGAGGAGCCAGCCACACATGAGGTTCTTCCCAGTCAACATATGCAGTAGCAGGATCACATAAACCTTAAAAGGAGGCAAAAGCAGTAGCAGGAACATAAACCTTAAAAGGAGGCAAAAAACAGATTTACTTATTAAAAGGGCAAGGCAAACAAAAGTCACTGAAGTTATATAAGGAACCCCTTTGTTAATCTTACCAGACAGTCCAATCTCTAGTCCAAAGAACACATGGCTGCAGCAGCCATGTGCATCCACAAAATGGCAACTGCCCTACCTCAAGTCAGATGATGGCAAGAAGATGGTGCCACCACTCCTTCTTCAAAGACACAGCTGCACTCACTCCAAGCTAGAAATCAAGATGACATCGTTGATCCTTCTTCAAAGGCCAGAGATTCAAATCCAACAAGGAAAAATGGATGGCATTGTCAATTCTTCAAAAGGCACAGCTCCAACGTTCTTTCAGCTCTAACTCCAAAGTGGCCCCAAAACCATCAAAACACTTGATTCAACAGCAGCAAGCGCTTCCAATGTCTCATGATGAAAACAGCAATGCAACAAATTCTGTTCAGTTTTCCAGAAGACTTCCAAGATTCGCAGTTTCAAAGTTAAACAAAGTCCTTAAGTACCAAATTTCCAAGTCAGTTTAACATGAGTCACATTTTTCTCAACATGCTTCCCCAGGCTCCTCAGCCCAAGCCTACGCTAGGGCCTATGCCCTGCCTGCTCCCCCACCTGTAAACTGACTCCTCCTACTCCTCTGCTTTCTCTCTTCTATTTTCTCTTATCTCCAAATGTTTTGTCCCAGTCTAATCTAATCCTAATCTCCTGCCCTAATCTCCTAATCCTATCACAAGGAGGCTTGGCTTCTCTTCTCCAACTTTCCACCCACCAGGACACAATGGCTGCCATTCTAATGCAGATGTTGGGGGGGGGGCATGGCATCCCAGCTTGACCACAGCTCCCCTATCAATTTTTTTTATTTAATTTTTATGTACGGTATTATTAGAGCAGTCTGCGATAACAGACACCTGCAGTCCTGGATCCCAAGGACCTCCAGTTTAACCCCCTGAGCTCATGTTTCCTTTCCTGCTAGAATGACAGACCAACCTTCGACCCCTGGTATTGGGACACTCTCAAGGTTCAAGAGAATAATGCTTTTGCAGTGATGTGATCTAGACTCATTTCCTAATGTCTTGAGTGAAGGGTTTCCAGGAAGAAGGCAGAGCTGAGTGGCATGCTGAGAACCTTTAAAAGGAAGCCATGCACATGGGCTCACTCTTTTTTGGCACCAGAGATGCTGGGGACAGCAGCTGTCATATGAGGATGGCAGTGGCAGGCCTCTGACACAACCTGTTACCTGAGTAGGAGAAGGATTGGAAGAGTTTAACCTGGGTTGCCATAGGCCCCAGCTCCAAATGTGGCAGATCTTGCTGCAAGTTGCTGATTCCTATAAACGCAACTTTGTACCATTATGGTAATTGTACTTTCTTATTCTTCCCCTATCCTGCTGGTTTTCCCCTCTTCCTTAACCTTTGTACCAAAGTCCCTTTTGTTTGCACATGTTAGGTGGATGGCAAGACACAGACCTGCTAAGTTTCTGACTCAGTAGCAGGCTTTACAGCTTTTGTCCTGCAAAACTGTTAAACAGTGATCTAATTTCATCATTATGCACAAGACTGCTCAGCTTTCTCAGCCATTTGTTAATTGATCTGTGTCTGTTCTTAGACTAGTACAATACTGTTCTTATTATTATTGCTTTGTAATATAGTTTGAAATCTGGACATGTGATGCTACTATTGGTTGTTTTTGTTTTGTCAGATTGTTCTGGCTATTAGGAGTCTTATGTGGTTCAATTATGTCAATTATGTTTGTTTTGTTGGAAATTCATTGAAACTTTGATAGAGATAGTATTCAAACTGTATATTGTTTTGGTAAGAGGATTGTATTAGCTATATTGATTCTTTTAATTCATGAGCAAGGAATATCATTTATTTCTGTTTCTTTTAACAATACTTACAGTTTTTTTTATTTTATAGATCTTTTAATTCTTTGTTGTTTATTCCTATGTATTTAATTACTTTTGATTCTATAGTAAATGAGATAGTTTTATTGGTTTATTATTCTTTTAACTCTTAGTCATTTAGCTTTCTTATTCTTTTAGTTTGTATATAGGAAGAAAACTAATTTTTGTATATTGATTTTAGCCTGGCACTTTACTAATATACAGTTCTTTTTTTTTTTTTTTTTTTTTTTTTTTTTTTTTTTTTTTTTTTTTTTTTTTTTTTTTTTTTTTTTTTAGTCTCTTTCATTTATTTTCACTCTGATCTTTTTTTTTTAAATTCATTTTATTGATTTATCACAATTGTGAATTAATTGATCCCTCCTCCTCCCTCCATATCCCTCCTCTGTGTCCCCCTTCCTCCTCCCTCCATATCCCCCTTCTGTATCCCCCCTTCAGTCACTCCTCCCGTTTTTCTGCAAATTGTTGTTTGGTTAAGTTGATGTTTAGTTGTTGGTTGTTTGGCCTGTTGTCCTCTTCCGATATACGGTAAGTGTGTGTGTGGTTTTTTGCTGTTGTTGTTGTTGTGTCGCCCCCCCGCCCCGGGGGCTTTCCCACTTCACTAACATTTGTTAGCTATCCTGATATTTTGTGCTCTTCACCTCCCCCACCTTCTTCCCCCTCCTCCTCTCTCGCTCCATGGTTCAGTCCCACTGGTTGTTTTCATTTTTTATTTGTTTGTTTGATTTTCCCTAAGTCCCTCATATAAGTGAGACCATCCTGTACTTCTCTTTTTCTTTT